>CM060918.1:201363305-201640805 GCA_030737875.1 Allium sativum
GTACTTGCTGTTGAAGGTTAGCTCATAAGAAGACACCTGCTGCGTATATCGGGTCGAATCGTCTTCATCCACCTTTACTTCTTTGCAGCTACGAAACAACCATTTGTATCTCACCCCTTCAAATATATCAATCAATTCTTCACCTGAGTCAACTGACAATGTCATCTGTTTATTCTGATCATTGTGATCTACTTTGCTCACTCTTACCCTAGGCAATGAGGTGGAGACTATAGTAGCCAAGTATGCATTTACTGAATCATATAGTTGGTTTCGGCAGTAATCTTCTTGTTGTGCAATTACAATGGTATGATCAGAGTAGAGGCCGGGCCAAATAGAGTTTTTAGCGAAAGAAATACAATCTCGGATATCAAAAGGGAGGTACTGATCGATAAGAGAGCGAGCCACCATTGCTGAAGCAGCAATGGAAGCAGCAGTGGCTAGTGCATTTTTGGCTGATTCTAGCCTTTTGCTGCTTTTGTCCATATTTGATGTAATGATGA
This sequence comes from Allium sativum, assembly GCA_030737875.1. Lineage (NCBI taxonomy): Eukaryota > Viridiplantae > Streptophyta > Magnoliopsida > Asparagales > Amaryllidaceae > Allium > Allium sativum. The sequence continues at coordinate 201,363,806 of CM060918.1, forward strand.
GAAAGGTGAGTGCTTTTTTGTTTACACCGTGAAAAGAGTTGTAGATGCCCAGTTGCGCTGATAGGTTGGATTTATAGAGGAATAATGATATGAATTGCTTGGTTAACAAGTTTAATGGACCCATCAATTTCTTCTCGCATAAGATTCACATTGGTCCATTCAGAGGTGTCATAGAACATTTTGTACAAGAAAATTCAACTAGGTAAGGTGCATAGGAAGATTTCCTAATATGGCTGGTAAACCAAAATAAAAATAAAAAGTTGTGGACCCATAATCTCTTTCAGTACATGTACCAGTTGGTAACTATATTGGAAAATAATTGAAACTAAGTCATTAACGTCCTTTTTTTTGGTCGTGTAAACCTTGCAATGGAGAATTTGATGTTCTAGATGGCTTTTGTAGAATTTCATGGGATATGAAAAATGAAAATCAAAAGAGTTAGAATATGTAGTAACAAAAAGAAAAAGTAAATTCGTTAACCACTGTGTCAAAGAAGGAATTAATCATGACTCCGTTTGGAATTTCATGGGATAGCCGGGATATTATTATTATTATTTTTAAAAAAGGAAATACTGAATGCTGTGTTTATTAGTTAGTAGTATGCCGAAGTATTTACAGGCTTAACCAACTGTTTTTATTTATTAATCAGCATCAATTAGCTCAGCATAGTCAAATATTAAATATAAAAGTGGTTCAAGAATTCATATCTGGAAGAATATGCATTTCAGTATGTAGAAAAAGCACATAAGGCCTAGTATATGCAAACGGAAATGATCAAGTCATTCAAAAGAATGCCTAAAAAGATAATAACCACCACTAACACAAATGGAAGATGAGGTTGAAACTTCCCATAGAGCTGTTGCAGCCAAGAAATAATATAAACACATCAATAGAAGGTGGAAAGGCTTATAAAAAGTAATTGATTTAGGTAATAATGTAGTCAAAATAGTGTTTAACATTCAACTACATAAGTTATGTGGTATATATGATACATACAGTAGAAGGTAGAATGGCAAAATAACACAAGTGTAACATACCATTTTTTGCCTCTATGTTTGTAGCTATATTCAAAGAGGATTAAAACTCAAACATGTTATGTGAAGTGGTCTATTTCTATACAAAATTAATAATCATATGTTTGAATATTTAAAAGATGATTAGTTCAACAATATACTAATACACTACAAGAAACATCGGAAATTTGGACGGAAAGGGGGGGGGGGGGGGGAACGGTTTGCATCGGCTCATTTCCAACGGTTTGCGATGAGCCGGTCGGCAGCCGTTGGAAGCCGTCGGAAATATTCGGGATAAACTGCCAGCTGAACTCTTTCTTCCCCAAATCTGCCTCCCTCTTTTTATTTCCAGCAAACGGGTTTTTAACCCTACCAGCCCCAAATTTATATTTTTCACATCCAAACATCGATTTCTTCGCGTACAATCCTCCCCAGCTTCATCTCCGACCTCTTCGGCAAGCCATAGTTGTATACAAAACATGGATTAGCATCATTTGTTTTTTCCCCTCCACTTGTCTAACACTTGAGTTCTTCTACTACTTCTTCTATGTTGATCAACCTCTATTGTGTATGTGTCTATTTCTTAAAAATCAAAGTGTATTTTGTAATGAAAACAACTGGTGGATACCAATGAACTATCAACCCCATATGTCAATGGAAACTGACTTAGTAAGTGGTGGATACCAAGTTGAACTATCAACCCACCGGAACATGATAAAACTCTTATTTTGTCCATAAATATGAAATTGGCCAAATTAAGCATACTGCTTACATTTTTGCCAAGATTGCTTCTCTGTAAAAGTTACACAGCTATAAAGCACATTCATGGAACTGCAATTTATAACTACTGTGATACTTTAGCAAAGTAATAAACAAAGATGCTAAAATCGCTTTTTCTAAAATTAAACTTGGAAGAAACAAGGCTAATTAATTGCTTTTGACTTCCTGGGCATCTTTCTGGAGATGTTGTTCCACTTTATAGTCATCTCTTTCAGGAAGAAGAACGCGTGTTGCAAAAGCGTTACCACTAGGTAACCTTTGCTTTATGGAATTCGAAACTACTAGGTTTCCTAGTGCGTAGTTAGATGATAGTGTCTATCTACTGTTCAATGTGAAAGTGGATTGAATAGCCTATATTTACATGTACTAACGTACAATGCAATAGATTCTACTGAATATCGCAAGTACTCACTTACAGCTAAAGAAACACATTTCGCCTCCACAGCTTCAACATTACGTTGAGCTTTAGCCCAAACCCTGCAGCCCCCAAAATCCCAAAGCTGGGGTTGATTATTGCATTCACCATGGATGAAGATTGTACAAATTTAGGGTTTGGAAAAAACCGTTTGGGTTTCCAGTCAAGTGAAGTAGCGGTGGCGCAAGAAAAACGGAATGACCGGTACGAGTTTCTGAGAACCGGAGTGAGCCGATCTTAGTTCTGAAAATGAATGACCCGGCATGCATAAAAAATGGGTGGGTAAAAGATCACCAAGGTGGAGAAGGGAGAAAACAACGTGGACGGCAGGATTCGAACCTGCGCGGGCAGAGCCCGCATAATTTCTAGTCATGCCCGATAACCACTCCGGCACGTCCACTTCAACGTTGAAAATTTGTTTTAAGGGTAATTATAGATAGAAATACGTTCAACTTCAAAATCCCACACTAACTCAACCTAGTTCGGGAACTGTTTGCTTATGCCTTAAATTTTACCTTACCCTGGCTTGATGATCAAAAGAGCATTTTGGTTGATAACCAAATGCAAATTGAGAGTTGGTGTAAATTACAGCAAGCATTGCTACAACAGTTTTGTACAACGTTATTTTATTGAAAATAGATGATCGACATAAATAAGTTCTAAATTTTTTAAATTGGTTTGATATTGTAGACAATCTATGTACATGGTATTTCAATGACTAGAATTTTTTGTGAGGTATAAATGAGAAATTAAACTTAAATGTATTGTAATATATATAATATTAATGATGAATACGCTTAATGCAATGGTCATTAGACTCATTACTGTAGTTGCTATGACATGTGAAGTTCATAAATAAAGAGCTCATGTGTGAATGAACAAAAATGTTCTCCTTCCCTTATTTCTTTTGTTTTGAGTTTGTTTTATAACACATTATCAGCATGTGTTTTGTATTATAATAATATAAAATTAGATTTGTTATTTTATATGTTAGCCAAACTTTTAAGCGACTAAAAACTCAGAGATATTTTTTTTGTAGAATTAATAGTTCTTACATGCCTTCACTTTTTAACTGTTCTTATATCAAACTGCACGAAAACCAAATTACTAAATCAAGGATATGTTCTAAATATCTCTTCTTTTACCTATTCATATGCTAATTTACTATTGAGGTATACTAAGTCCCTCAATTTTCACGGAAGCCTCATTCTTATACATATACATATACATACATACATACATACATATATATATATATATATATATGTATATATATATATAAGGAGCGTTCGGGGGCACCCATGTTTTGCAGCATCCCTTTAGCACTCCTGCATTACCGTGAGCTACATTAATCCAAGTCCAACAAGATTTTGTAGATGTTTTTATCTACATATATATTATCATCTATCCAAAATATGAGCTTGTTCCGATATTCGTAATGTTTTAAAAAACTTAGCTCAATTATTCACCATTCAGACATTTATTCGAACTGTTAAATTTAAACATCAAATATGTTATTCTAGGAATGTCGGAACGAACTCCAATTATGGATGAGTGATAATATATATGTTGATTGAACATCTACAAAATCTTGTTGAATTTGGATTAGTGTAGCTCATGTTAGGGTGTGGGTGCTGCAAAACAGGGGTTCCCCGGAACGCTCCTATATATATGTATGTAATTTATTTACTTCAATAAAAATTGAAAAAAAAAAAGTCTCATTTTTTTTCAACTTTGGATCTATATACAACGATCTATCTAAAGGTTGCACTAGGATTTATAGTTCGCAAAATGTCAAACATTATTAAACGTGAATTCAAGACTTTGGGCATATCTGGAGGCAACTATTTGTAATTGATATTGGACGCCGAGATTTATTTGCAATCCCAATGCTTAGAGAACGCCATTAAAAATGATAAAAATATGTCCCAACAGGACAAAACAAATACTCTAATATTTTTAAGATATCACATCCTCGATGATCGCAAAATAGAATATTTTACTGAAAATGATCTTCTCCACTTATGGAACTCCCTGAAGGAGCTTACGATCACTAGAAGATAGTCATACTTATAAATATGAGGCAAGTGGTTGAACCTGAGGTTTCAAAACTTTAAAATTGTAAGGGAATACAATTCCGCTATGTTTAGAATTACACCTAAACTAAAATTATGTGTAGAAAAGGTAGATGATGCACATATGTTGGAAAAGATCTTCTCAACATTTCATGCCTCGAATATACTCCTATAGCAACAATATCCAGAGCATCATTTTAGAAAATATTCTGAAATCATCGAATGTTTGTTAATTGCTAAGCAAAATAATAAATTGCTTATTAAAAATCACTCCTTAAGATCAGCTGGTTCAGTTACTAGAAGTTAATGCTATTTTTTCCCACTCCGGAAGAGGTTGTGACAGAGGTAGAGGACGTGGACGTGGACAAGGTCGAGGATACAACCCAGCATAGGTGCGTATAGTGGTTTTTGAGGCAGCAAAACTACTAATTTTAAAAGGCAGCAAAAGAAAAATGAGCCTGAAAATAATAATGAATCCGCCGTAGAAAATAAAAAACATTATGAGAAAGTTTGTTGTGGATGTGGGCGCCCTGGTCATTGGTCACGTACTTGTAGACCATCAAAGAAAACAGTGGAAGAATATCAAAAGTCAAAAAATATCGAAACAAACAATACTGAGAGATTGTCCAATAATACTAACTTGAAGTTAAACGATTTCTTCGAAGAATATGATGGAAATTTATTTAGCAATGAAAATTTAAATGCAATATTCGAAGATATGACCAAATCGACCAATTAGTAGCCTGAAGCTTATCATATGGTTTTTATTTTGTTTCATTTCCTTTTAGCATGTATTAGTTTGAACTTTTTGTTTATCAACTTTTTTTAGTTTGTTGTTATGGACTTGCAGAATTAATATATAACGTTGGACTTTGATAAATAGTCTGTTTTATAACATTTATTTATGTTTATAAGTTATTTCAGTTATTGACTAACTATGTTGTCTTTTTTCTTAAGGTATGGACCGTCAGTGTTTAAGTGATGATATATGCCTACTTGATAGTGCAACTACTCATACGATTTTAAAAAATTCGAAGTTTTATCTGAATTATCTAAAAATATTTCCGTTAAAGTTTCAACTATAGTTGGTTTAGCTAATATAATTGAAGAGTCCAGAAGAAACCATATAGTGTTACCAAATGGTACACATATATTCATTCAAAACGCACTATATTCAAGCAATTCTAAAAGAAATCTGTTTAGTTTAAAGATATAAGAATGAATGGTTATCATATTGAAACTATAAACGAAAACAACAAAGAATATATTTGTGTTATTTCTAAAATTGAAAGCTAGAATCTTATTTTAGAATAATTTGGTGCAATTTCAAATGGATTATACTTTACAAAAATAAGCATAGTTGAATCTCATTTTTTTATATGTATAAGATTTACGAGCATTTAAAGACAGAAAAAAATTTAATTGATAATTTATATATTATGTTTTTATAGCGAGTTATTATATTTCTTTTCTTTCTATACACATTGCTATAGTGCGAGGAGAATTGCGACATCATTGGTCACCAAACCCAACCACTGATTCTTATTGTCATCCTGCCCTGTTTCGACTATCGTTGTCAAATCTGATCATGCAGCCTTCCTCGTGCCATACTTTTTCCACTCTAGTGCAGTTAAAGTCCCGTTAAATTCTCGATATAGTGCATAACTCTCTCCAAACCGCTACACTTTTTCAGCTTAGCTCCAATGAATAGTACATCAACATTAGGTCTCGCTATTTTCCACTATAATGGCTAAATCAAGGCTTTTAACATCCGTTTTAACAATATTTATATAAAAAAGACTAATTCCACTCTTTAAACTGAATCAAAAAATTAGTTAGGATATGGCTTAACTTCAAATCACAAAGTTTAATCTTAGTTAGAAACATATTGTAGTCAACAAATGTAGACTGCATATACTATTATACTCTTCAATTTTATTGTGTAAAATCAAACAATATTTTATTTGCCTACACAAATGATGTGAGAATGCGAATAAGGTATTGTTAAATATTTGTTTTAGCATGTATTATATCTTTTTGCATCTTCGCAATATCTTGACTATAACTTTTCACACATACATCGATGTAGAACTACTAAGCATTTTAACTGCATAAGGTCGCCCCAATTCGAAATGCCACGATTGACTTCACAATCAGGTATGTGTCAATTCCAATGTTATGCGATCGATTAGGCCTAATCGTAGCCATCTACTCATCGTCCTTTTCACATCCTTAATCGATGATCGTTGCGTTAACTGTTTCACTATTCAATCAAAACGAACGGCTCACGTTTGTTGAACTTTCAATGCATTTTCTGATTAATCGGTATATTCCATCAATGATGATACCACTAATGAATTTGTGTTGCCAAAACTTCAATTTTGACATATATAATGTCTAATTTGGAATGTTTTGATGTTCTGCACTTTTTAATTAGAGAGTGATTAGTCTAGATTTATTACAATTAATAAAAATTAACTTCTTGAATCATCTAGCCAAGACATATTGTACCATAATCTTGCTTAAATGTATACATATACACACGCACATATATATAACATATTTTTAATTGTGACACCCTACACCTTAGTAGGTTCGAACTTTTACAAAACAAAGTCCACTACAGTACCGATTGTCAGTTTTTTGTTTCCTACAAATACCAAATGTAGATTATAGCACTATTAATATAAACTTACTATAGAATAGTAATGTACAATAAACATATAATTATTGATCAAGATTGACACTTTCGAGAGTTAATGTTCATATTATTATCAATCGTTCATAAAAAATACGTCCTTCGACTATTTCCGCTTTGTACTACTATGTGTCTTCTGGAGCTATCCTTTTGGTTGTAATAAGAAGGAAGTCAAAACAATGCTCAGGTGACTATAAATTACACACTTTATAAATGACACTAGTTATGCCAATTATCTTCTTTATATGTTATGTTTTTTAGTTTACTTAGTCTTCCTTTACTCGGTATACGCATACGATGCACCTCATTTATTCCCAATATAACTATAACTACACACTCACATGCATATATATATATATATATATCCATAACTCGGCACCTCGTCAGAATACGGTATCTCGTCCTTGTCATCATGTGTAACAAGGAACTCTCGTAGTTCTTAATAATGGCAATACAACTATTTAGTTTTATTTTATTTGTTTTATAAGACATTTGTTAAATAGTTATATAACCACGACTCCAAGTGAAAAAACATTAGTAAACGGCTATGAGGCGGTGTATATATATTATACACGATATCATAGACATGTTCTATGCTAGTACAAAGCATAGTCCATGTAACGGTCCGTCATACACCATTGGTGCTTAAAACTAAAAATTTGTGTTGTACAAGCATCCGATTAATGTAAAGCGATCGTCAAGAGAAATGAATAGTAGAAAGGAAGAAAAAGAAGAATGGAGAGAAGGGAATGGAAGAGAAAGAAGGAAACATAACATAAACACAACCACGGAACCTATCATATATCTCGTAGCGCATCAGATAACATATAATAATCAGTCATAGATACGAAACAGAGGAGACAATAATAACTATACAAACTATATAATCAGAGTATACATGCTCATACAGTTATGCAAAGCAATAATAGAGTTTACACAAGAAATAAACTCGACTGATATATTGTCTCCAATAGGACACATAACACTGTCAAGGCTCCACGGTGTGGCACAACGAAATAAACAATAATGATACATGTATTAATATATAAAACATCACCTCCTGTGAATCCACCTATACAGATCTAGATAATATCAATATCTGTTATCTAGTCTACTCATTAGCATTGTCGGTGAGCACCTAAGGTAGTAAGAGAGTAATAAATTCTTGGGTTAGACAAAAGTCTGGTGTACGCGATAAACAAATCTCAAAGTACTGTAAAGTTGTAATAACTTATATGGCATGGAGGGTATGGAGAATGATACCTGCCCTGCCCCTTCATCCATAGAGTTAGCACATAACAGTCGATATATGCTATAATATTATCAACATCATATAAATCTGGGTGTGATATATGTCTAAGTACTAAGTGGTAATAAATAAGTAAACGACGATAACATCCATCAGCCATCCTCACATTCACTCACTCAATGCGTAAATTATATGGCATCCAGTACTTCGATCACCCAATCAATCAATGCATTGGCAGGCCCCATCGCATGAGCTCCACCTTGACTATCACTATGCCCCACTATACGAGGTATAGTCGATAATCCTACCCAGTCCACACCGCATTGACTCGATGGTCTAGGCCAATCAATCCACACCACATTGACTGTGATCCGTCCTTATGACACTTTCTATAAGGTGTACCAAAGTCACGAATACCAATGACCCCTTTGCATAGGTTCTCCGCAGCAGAGTCCATTACTAGACTGACCATAAGACTCCCATCTGAGTTCATCTCAATATAGGGACTATCCCTGACGGTCATCGTATGTCGTAGTATATTATCTTGTGTCTCTTATCTTTCTCTGCGACAATCACCTCAATACGACTTAATGTTTTCTTTACAAGATCTTGGAGAAAAGCAATCCATTGCAACATCCTTGCTCTCCATGTTGGAATCATCATTGTCGAATGATGCATCACTACATATAAGTACCATGCCAAAGAGACCAATCGAAGAGCCATCATATCGAAGCCATTATCGAACGAACCATTATATCATGCTCCTTGCAATCACACCATCATCGATGTCAAATTGGCCAAATTGGCCAAAATGGCCAACAATAATAGTAATCGATATCGATCACTTCGTAGTAATCAATAACAACTATTCAGATCATGTATTTAACAAAAAATAGTTAAATACACGACCAAGGAAAACGTCTAGCACTCGTTGCGAAATCCACCTTCTTGCCAAGGAGAAATGCCACCATGAAGAACTCCTTCCCTTAAGACCATCATCACGTCACCTTTCCCAGGATCAACCCAACTCTGGTTCGACATAGTCGAAGCGGATCGACATAGTCAATCCGGACTTGGCCACTTGGTTGACCCGGATCAGGATCGACATTGCCGACCCAAACTTAGTCGAACTGATTCATGATCGACTATGTTGATTTGGACTTGGTTGAACCGGGACCCATTCCGTCCTTCAAATTCTTTGCTCCATCCAAGTCTTCATATCTGTTGCCGAACTCCAATGTTGCTCTATTGTCGAAACCATCCATGCACTCTAATGTTCCATTGAGAATATATGTCACCCGTTCGAGTCTACCATCCTTGTGCTACAATCAAGATACACCAACATGTGTATTTGATCGATAAGCATCTCAAACTCTAACGAACGAAATATTTCCTAATACTAGAGCGCCTACGAACGATGTTCTAGACTAAACTAAGGAAACAAATCAACCAGTAATTGTATAAATCATAAACTAGCATACAAACATCCAAAATGATTATAATAGGTCAGACATAGCCTACCTATAACAACCAATGTATAATATACGTTCAAATGGCCCGGGTCTAACGATAATGCCAAACTGACATATAGTGGCGCGTAATAGCACACAAGCAGACAAAATGTGATGTCTATGTCAAATCTAGTTAAATCACTACTTTTTTACTAATTACTAAGTTTCTCTATCCTAGATATTCCATTTTATAATTAGAAATCGCACATAAACACTAATAACGTTATATGCTACAAGTAGAGTACAATGAGAGACAATATCTGAAATGACCCGAACTTCCCCGTGAAGGAAAGCCCGGATTGCTTTGAGAACAAGACGAATCAAACACAGTCAATTACCATATAATGTGATTATATAGATTTCATACACCACATGTATACTACAACAATCAAACACAGTCAACCATCATCCAAAGTGCATCCTACACTGCATAAGCATCAAATATAAGTATTCAACGCTTATAACAACCTGTCAATCAATCGATCGACATACCACTAATTATTCGGATTAGTGTATGTCCAATATCATCGCAATACCCGTGTGGGTTTTCAAACAACAAACACAGATTTATTTGTGTAGTTGGGCGATGTGTAAAATTTATCGTCCCAATCAATATCAGTCAAATGTGTGTACATAAACAAACCGTCCGATTTGTTTATAAATATTTATTTTATTCATATACACGTTAAAAATTATATTTTTAACTATTAAATATTTTATTCCATTCCACATCACATAATAAAATTTCACAACACAATCAAACAAACAAACAAGTCGTCCATGGTCTGTGGACAACGGGTGTCGGAAGCTGCTAAGCATCGTCTGCATCCTAGTATATATTTTAACTAGAAAATAAAATAAAAAGTGAGAAGTTCTCACCTTCGGGTTCCACTCCGCCGTTCTTTAGCGGACGATGGTTTGGATTTACCCGACTTTCCAACGCCATCTTTCCACGTTGTTCATAAATAAAAATCACATTTTTATTTCACTGCTACATGGATTAAAAAAATCACATTTTTCTGCCACTACTACATAGATAAAAATCAAATCTTTCTATCGCTAATGAATATATAAAAATCACATTTTTACATTGCCATTCAAACGATAAAAATCATATTTTTTTACTTTGATATATATATGATAAAAATCACATTTTTATATCATCACTTCATATATAAAAATCGTATTTTTATCCTATCGCTACATATATAAAGATCAAATTTTTACTATCTATATAATATAAAATCATATTTTCATTATCTATATAATATAAAAATCATATTTTTATTATCTCTATAATATAAAAATTATATTTTTATCTTTCTAAAAGTAATTTCATATTTTTATATACGACATTTATAATTAAAAATCACATTTCTTTCATTACATAAAAATCTCGTCTTTATAGGATAAAAATATAATTAAAAATCGTAATTTTACTTTGATAAAATATATATAAAAATCATATATTTATTTCTAATCTAAGTTATAAAAATCAAATCTTTATCGATCAAAAAATCATATTTTGATTTCGCTTTTCACATTTTTATCTTCAAATCATACATATATAAAAAAAAATTAAAATTTTATTTTCAAATCATACATTTAAAAATCCTATCTTTATATAAACTAAAAATCAAATTTTATTTAAAGATTATTATGTGAAAACTGAAATGAAACAAATAAAATAAAATCAAAACTTATAGTGAAAGGTGGGGCTGAGGGGCGACACTGTTCGTCAAAGGGGGTTGGTGGTGCTACGCCGGGGAGCAAGTGGTCAGGGAGGCTCGTTTGGCCGGCGATGACACGGTGGTGGGGTGCGATGGCTTCAGGGGTTTGGGTTTTCCGCATCGACGGGGGGAAGAAGAGGAGGTCGGGGGGTGCTGGGGCTGACGATGGGACGGCAGTAGTCTGATGGGGTGCGTGGCGGCGCGACGTTGGCCGGTGGAGGAGGAATCGCGGATTTCCGCGTTCAATTTGGGGGAGCTGTTTCTCCTTCTTCTTTTTTTATTTTAAGCGTTGACTGAATAAGGTAGGGAGGGAGGTAAGGGGAGAGAGAGTGAGAGTGAGAATATATAATAAAATATATATTTATTTTAATTTATCTCTAAAAAGTAACTTTTCCATTCGATCTTCAAACGAGACTCAACGACTGTCGCCCCTAGCTAATTACCCCCATTCCGAACACAATAGGATATGTTTCGTAAGTCATTTTGGCTGTTTCGATCGGTTTTCGTCAAAATCAAAATATAAATCTATATATTGAATTTGAACGCACATTTCAATTTCCCTGGGCCACATACGGACTCTAAAAATTCCCGAAAAATATTTTCTAGCTTTATATTGACAATACGGTCCTAACAAAACTAATTTCGTTAAATTTGGAGACCATTTGAAAAATGGCTATTTTCTGGTCGATCCAAATTGACTTAAACTGTCAAAACACGTTTTACTTCGCCATGCTCACATATTAATCCCAAAAATTATGAATTTTGGAATCTAGAAATAACTAGACATCCCGGATCCAACAAAAGTGGTTTCGTTGAAAACGGAGGTCATTTGCAAAATTTCCATTTTTAAGGGCTATATTTTCCATAGCGACTATTCTAAATTTTCAACTGGACATAACTTTTTATTCCCGCTATGAAATTTCAATTTTTCGGATTCGTTGGAAAGATATTCTCAAATAGATTCTAATATTTTTGGTTTCGCTAAAATCCGGTTTATTTTGAATCTTGTACATACATTTGAAATTTGAAATCGAATTTTCAAACTACCGCATCATTTTTAATTCCTTTTATAATTAAAAATAAATATTTATATTCTAACGTCGATTCAAATAAATATATACGTTCTAATTCTATTCAAAATAAATTTTTCGTCGTTATTATTTAAAATAAATCATTTTAAATATTCAAAATTCATTAAAATTGCCAAAATAAATTTTTTTAAATTGGCTCAGATTATTAGAGTTGTTACAATATCACTCACCTCAACCAAATTAGCTTTATTGCATAGAGCTCATCCATCCAAGTCCAACACACGAAACCGCGTCCAATCTCGACCTCATATGCGAAAGTTATGCCAGTTGGAAGTTTGTAGATTTGAACGGACATTGAAACAACACATTCGTCCTTTGACCGAACTTTAACCAACTACCACCACCATCTCTCATCTCTGGACAACACCAAACCACTGCCATCTGAAGCGCCTCCCTTCAGGATACTTTTGCCAAAAAACTCGCCACCCGATCATACTCCTTTTGCCGGAAAAATTTAAAATACCGAAATCACTAAAGTGTAGATTTCTCTCTCATACAAACTTTGATCGACCTTAAACCAGCGCCAATCTCTTCGATTTTCAATCCTTTACATATTTCCTTTTGGTTCCAAGAGCTTATTGTCCACAAAGAAGTCACAATAAGCAAAAGAACGAAATGGACTTAGGCTAGTTTTTGGCGATTTTCGGCTAACTCCAACGTCTAATCGATGAGAGCCCGATGTCGTTGAGTTCGTGTTGTCAATACATACAATTTTAATGTTGGTGGGTTTGGCTAAAAGTGGACGGATCAAATCGGCCAATTTCGGCCTTTGATGAGGAAGATAGGTGCACGAATTGCAAATGAGGGAGATGAGGTACATTTATAACCTCCATCCAAAATAGTATTCACCAAGCCCGAAATCTCCCAAACCGCAAATATATCGAACCTTATACTCAAAAGATTCTTGATTGTCATCTCGAGACCAATAGAAAAGGTTTCGGCACCTCATTCCATCATACGCAAAAGTTAGATTTTTGGATTGACTCATGAATCGATCCTAAGCTAACAATCAAAAATCCACATACTGGTGTTTACTGTCTAAAAAGTTCCCACCATCGATTTGGACTCAATGGAACTGGTCCTAAGTCCTGATTCGATCATCTGTGAAAAGTCACAGCTTGTAACCACCACTTAATTGACGATCAATATTTAAATATCTAATCACCAAAATATGGGTTGTTACAGTCCATTAGGTGTGGCCCTCGCTTTTTCGTCGACCACTCATGAATGATGACAATCTCGACCTATGTAATTGGCTAATAGTCCTTGTATATAGTACTAATCACATCATTATAGCAGTCAGCCTAACTCACCGTCCTATTTTGATTGCTTAATGCAATCATGGTATTTGATTACTTTAAAATTACCCCTAAAGTTGAAGCTAAATCTACTTGTCCTTGACACTTTGATAGTGCAAAACTTCCGACTTTTGGTATTCCTGAACCTATACATGAATGAATAATTCCATAGATCCGATGCTTGGATAAATCAGTGTAATGGTTAAACTTCTATTGTGCAGCACTACCGACCTTGCATTCTAATAGCCAACTTTCATAATTATCACTTGCCATAATACTATGCATATATTCTTACTTTTTTTTACTATGCCTCTAGTGTTCAATGTTATTATTTAGTTTTTTACTTAAATAACTCCTTGTTTTCATTTATGTTCATTTAATGTCATTTACCACTTAGTTTTAACTTAAAAGATCTGAATATTTTTTAATACTTACTTTCCTTTTTATTTTTTGATTGGTAGCTCTAATTTCATGTTCTTGTTTTACTCTTGCTATCTTCTTTTAGCTACTAGAATTTTTTACTTATTTATTCCACCATTTAACCCACGTTTTGTTACTTATCATTTGGTTTCTAATTCATCTTATTGGCATATATTAGTTTTATGGTTAGGATGATGTTAACATACTACTTACAATTCTTTAGTTCTTACTTAGATATTTTTGGATTTTAGTGCGTTGGAATTTCTTCTTCCATAAAAAGGGAAGGTATTGGTGAATTTTTATAACTTACCTATTTGTAACTACAATGAATTATCCTTTTATTTTCAATGGATTAACAGTACAAAATATGATAAGCATAATATTTTATACATTTATTCTTCTAAGAATATTCAGTGTTATTTCAAATTATACACTTTTATTTATTATTTTAAACTTGATAAACTATAGAAATTTACACTGCAACACCTTGCACTCCAATGAATTAAAATACTACATATATCCCAATCAATGTAATAAATACGTCTACTTTATTTTAACTAACATTTTCCATTTAATTCCACAATTCTAGAATTATTGTATATTAAATGATTTAAGACAGTAATTTACACCCTTTACTTTCTACATTCAATGTTAATAGTTTATAGAACATGCAGGCATGATTTTTAGTTTTTATTACATGTATATGATTAAAGCCTATGGCTCTAAAACTACCTTCTGGGTACTAGGAAAAGATATACAATGAATTAAATCCAATATTATATAAAAACATATAATTTCCTGCTCACCTTTAAGCTTTCCAAATCTCTTTGACTTAGTCTTTGTTATTTCTGTTTAATTCCTCTTTTCCTCCTATCGAGTTACATACACCGCTAGCATGCATATTAATCTATTAGAAATCTAGATCTATGAAGTGATTTGGATTTAGTTTAGATTTGGGTTTCGATTTTTAATTTACCTTTGCTTTGGTGATTCAGTTCAACTCCATTCTTATTCCCTATTCTCCGTTGTTATTATCCACTTATATTAAGAGTGTTAGAGGATATGTTAAGTGGGTTAAGCTTAAAATTCTCCCACCCTATTTTCGCCTGCTATTTTGATACATTAAAAATTTTCTCATATATAAAATTCTACTACTAAATTATTTGTGAAGTTAAAAATTAATTTTAGGGAATATTTTATTACTTACTTCATTCCTCATAGCATTATTATTTAATTATAAACTAGTTAAAGTTTTATAATAACATTTAAGAAAATAAAGGTGTTATAAAAGTTGGCATCATTAGTTCCTTGTCTATTGTAGTTAGCTCAAGTTGATTGATCTACGACATTTTCTTGGAGGATACAACAACTAATTAGGCAGCAAAACCTACCTTCTCTTCTCTCCATGTCAATACCATCTAATTTAAGTTGCCCTTCTCCTTTCATGTGGCCTTATCTTATCATTTAATTCTTTCTCTAAATTTCAAGATTATTTCGTCGATGATTTTTTTCTCCTTCCCTCTTCGTCGGTGAACATTCCTTTAGCCTATCCCAAGAGTCTATATGCTCAACTATCATTTTTCAAGCTCGACCTTGTACATCTTTTAACCTTCCAATTTAACTACATGTCTTTCTTAATTAATGGCGAAGAAAAGATATTCTAATCTCAACAACTCCTCTGTCATTTTATCGTGACTCTTAATTAGTTCATCATGCTTATGAATATCTTTGCAAAGGTAAAACATTATGCTGTTTTTCTTAATTTTCTTTTGGTTGATCCCTTCAATAGGTCACATGGGCATTGAGACGACCTCCCTGCACTACCAACATCCAAGTGGTGCATTGTAGTGATGTCCGGCTAATGCAAGGCGATCATCAATGTTGAAATGAGAAGATTAACCCAAACATGTCGTACATCTCACAACGCATGGTACAAAATGTAATATCAACATAAAATTGATATAAAACAGGCGAGATAATATAAGATAAAACAAAACATAAACATCAAAGTAATAGACTCATATCATAGCATATTATCAAATAGTCAAACATGGATACATCTCAACAATACTGTATCTACACAAAATGCATTACTATTCTTAAAGTAGTGATCATAGGAATAAAACTGGGATAAGATTATATATATAATATGTGGAAACCTTATACTTGTCTCCGATCAGTTACCTGAGCATACGAACTGTCTCTAGTCCGCTCATTTAAGATCACCGGAGTAATAAGAAGCAATACATAAAACCCCAAGTCAAACAAAGTCTGGTGCGAGCGATACTAATCTCAATCACTAAATTTGATGATAACATATGTTTGAAGAATTATACCAGATCTGTCCCTCCATCCGAAGAGTTAGAAATATCGGTAACTCCTTTACACATGTGCCCGCAGCTAAGTCTAGCTTGGAGGTTACCCTGATGGTTACCATTTGGATCCTTGATGGTAACTTTCCATTTAAACTTTCCTCACATCTACGGCTTAGGCTAATCGTATTAGAGATCATCTTTTGAAGAACGCGATCGTCGTCACGAAGAAATGCCACATCATGCATGCTCCACTGTACGGAATCCCTTTCCATTGCTCCTCCTTGGATCGACCCAACTCAGGTTCGACCTAGTCAAACCGGACTTAGTCCCCACTTCCGGATCAACTTAATCGATCCAAACTTGGTCACACTTGGTTAGTATATCCGGATTGACATAGTCGATCCAGATTTGTTCGACCTAGGACCGGATCGACATAGTCGATCCAAATCTTTCTCCCCTTCTGTTCCTTCTTCAAGTCCACTTCTCTTCCTAGCCGAACCAGAGCCACCTCCCTTAGCCAAATCAGATTTGAAGACGCCATAACTTGGTCTCCCGAACTTCAAACGACTTGAATCTTAATCTAGAGCCTCCTAGGACCTCGCTTATCGACTCCACAAAATTTCATGTGGATCCGACTCTATTGACTTGACTCGATAAGGTCGAACCAAACATGACCGAACTGGAATCTACATCATCTATTAAGTGATTTCAAGCATCATATTTCTTCATTCAACGACGTTTGCATCTATCATAGCATTCTTAGGCAATGTCTCAACATACCCAAGCAATATTTAGATTAACCAATAAGATTAAACACCCAAAGAAGCATGTGTTCCCCTAACCCCTTAAATTTCGGGTTTCACAAATCATGCCTAAATCAACCCAAATTTATATGTGTTATCATATAATTAATAACGAAGTATAAGCATTTTTCCACATTTTAATAGGGTTTTTACATGTTAATCTACCCTAATTAGGGGGCAAGAACACTATTTACTCACCTTAATCATCCACAAAAGTGCTAGATCCAAATTAAAGAATGTTTGTGTAACGACCCGTCTTTTGGCCGATTCTCGTCGGTAATTAAACCAACTTAAATCGTTCATAAAGACGGACAGTTATGGGTACAAACATATTTGAACACAAAGAACATAACCTTTCGTTTCATTACAAAAATTTCATATCAGAGTTAGTAATTAGAGTACAATATAAGCTCAGCGGGAACAAAATGCTCACAGAGGAAGAAGTAAAACCAAGATAAAACACTAGCTCTAAATCTGAATCTAGCTCTAAGGACTAAACCTGCAAACTAAACTACTAGCTGCCCGTGCAAAATATGGGTAACCAGAGTTTATGTGGGAAATAATAAACTTTAGGTCAGCCGTGGGACTGGTGTAAGAGCTCAAAATAGTTATTATTTCGAGTTTATTTTAAAGTTGGGAAAATTCACTGGACCACGCCGCTAACGCGGAACGGGATTACTCCATGTGAATTTCGTGCATTGAAACTCGTTATGACTTTAGAAAATGAAGCTATCATAAGCCCATCCCACATCACACAATGAAAACACATACCAGATGGATGATTTTTGTCTTATGATAACCAAAAATGCTTTTATACGTGAAATTTCTCTTTTAATACCATAACCAGTGCATAGTGTTGAAATCATTTCACAAATAAATATATTAATCTTAGCGAGTATAGTAACCATGCCCACATACGTAGTTTACAAATAAATCGAACGGCTCGTATTGGTTATTGGGTTTTCCAACATGATGATTCCTGGCACGAAAGATCAGTGAGGACACGAAGCTCAGTATCTCCCAGTTAACATCCAGACACGGACACCGAATACAGAGCGCAAAGTGTATATCCCGGTTTTCATCCAGACATCGGACACCGTATATACTTTTCCCTTAGGTTTCAAGGTAGATCTACCGCCGCAGCTTTCAATTTTCACTAGAGATTATGTATACAATATAACCGCCAGTTTACCATTAATCTGAGGTGTGAGGTTCGTCGAAGTCACGATATACACAAAGCTATGCTTCAATAAGCCATGCTTTGATCATCACTAGCTCGTTTCATAACTCAAGTATGCCACATTGACAATTCACGACATGTTACTGATTTCTACCAATACATAACCTCTAAGTTCATATGTCTTAGAAATAAGAATAATTTATTGCCACGAATCCGATATATATTAACAGAAATTAGTGCTACGCAGTTAATTTCAATGTCAGACACACAATCCATACAATTTCGTTTGGGTTGAACGGAACAATAATCCGAAAATATTCAAATATATTTTGATCTCAGGCCACTTATAACCTCGTATTGGGTGATTGGCCCAACCGAAGCATCAGCAATCGATCCAAATAATTCGAAGATATTCAATCTTCACTTATCGATTTCCAAGTCTTTAATTCCTTTATAACGTCGTATTATTACTTGGAATGGTTTTCGAACATATATTATATCCTGGTCTTTCCAAGTAATAGGCGCATAAAAACAATAGCTATGGATTACACAGGTTTTTTTATTCAAATCTCCTTCCAATCTTTATCAATTTATTTACAAATCAAAGTTGGATTCATTCCAATTTCATAAACCCCTTACCATTTTAACTTTGGTTTTGATATCCAATATTCGAAATTTCAAACCTTATATTTTCAAAACATACTTCTTCCATTTGTCGTTATTCTTTCCATGAGTTTAATATTTATTTTCATATCTTATATTTCAGAACATATTCCTTTTATTCGTTGCCATCATTTTCAGGAGTTTTTCAAAATTTCCAAATCTCAATTTGGTTTCGATTCCATTCAGGGTAATTCAAACAATCCATATTTCAAATAGGATATACTTCTCATATCAAATATCACCATCATTCCAAACCCATTTATATTCGAAATATAATATATTACATATCAAGATATCATAGTCATTTCAACGATTTTATATTCAAAATAGAATATTCTCTCTAATCACAATACTATGGTTTTTTTCAAAATCGGTTTATATTCAAATGAGAATATATTTTTTATTTCAAATCTCAACTGGAATCAATTATGGTTTTAAAAGAGTTAACCATATATATACTTATAGTTTGAAATAAATTATATTATATCGTTTATTATTTAAAGATTATTTGTTATTTAAAGATTACTTTAATAAAGCAGTCAATATATGTATATATAGTGATTTAAATTATTTTATTTTTAGAGCTAGAGTTTTATCTTGGTTTACTTCTCCCGCTATGAGCATTTTGTTCCCATTGAGCTTATATTGTACTCTAATTACCGTAACTTTGATATGAAATTTTTGTAATGAAATGAAAGGTTCTGTTCTTTGTGTTCAAATATGTCTGTATCCATAACTATCCGTCTTTATGAACGATTTAAGTTGATTTAATTACCGACGAGAATCGGGCAAAAAGGCGGGTCGTTACAGTTTATCTAACCGATTTTAAGAAATTCTTGACATTAAAATAAGAATCATATGGTCATCCCACTTTCGAAACTCGAAAATAATCACTGATGATGTCCGGATCATCAACAAAATTATCCTCTAGTGACTAGAATGTGATTCGTTATCTATCTAGTATATATTGGACTTCATATATGCGTTAGCTAGGCGTATATTCAAAAATCCTTGTATACTCAATAGTCCAATCTCAATGTCAATAATATACTAAAAACCCTTATCATAAATTAAATTTCAAAATAATCGCACTTTCAAAACGATTTACTTAGTTTCGAAATAACTTATATATGTTTCAAAATATGCTCTCTCAAACATAATACTCAAAATCTCATTCTAGGGTATTTCTAACCCTATCTCTAATGAGATATTATAACTCTGACAAACTTATCTTGCTTCAAATACGTTGTGCTCTCATAGCTTTTTATAAACCAAAGCTCTGATACCAACTGTAACGACCCGCCTTTTTGCCAGATTCTCGCTGGTAATTAAACCAATTTAAATCGTTCATAAAGAAGGAAGGTTATGTTCTTTGTGCTTAAATATGTCTGTACCCATAACTATCCTTCCTTATGAATGATTTAAGTTGGTTTAATTACCGGCGAGAATCAGGCAAAAAGGTAGGTCGTTACAATTTGGTTCAGATCCCAAGGTATTGCAGTTTCTCTTGTCTTGCTTTGATTTGATGTTGATTTGACTTGATCTTCACTTAGGATGGTTGTTTAGGTAATTAAAAAATTTGATGATTTTAGAGGGTGGAGGCTATTAATGGAGTTTAGATCCATCCTTCGGAGTTGTGAAGTGAATAGGAGAAGATCCTTCTATCACTTCAACCCCCACAAGCCACAAAACCTGAAATGGGCTGCGGACCCCACCTGCTAATAACCTATCCAGGCCAATTAAGCCATCCCAACCTTATTTCAGCTATTTCCCGCAAATAACAAGTTCGTATGCTTAATGTGACCACTCTACGAAATCAGAAAACATTAACTGAATCCAAGTGGGTTTAGGTCTAAATTCATTACCAATCAAAAGTTATTGGCAAAATAAGGTTCGCTAAGGTTAAATTGGTAACATTAAAAATCGAAAAGAATAGTGAAGAAAGGAAATGGTCCTATAAGTCATTTCCCAAAGTTATACAGTAATACGACTTGATACATAAATAATATAAATATTATACGATCCTCCAATACGTAGAATATGGGGTCGTTATATTCTTTCCCCTAGAAAAATTTCACCCCCGAAATTCCTTAAAAAAATAAAGTTGTCCTGCATTGACACAAAGCAACACCCCCGCCCGGCTCAGGCCGAACGGGAATGCGGGTCGAGTGGGAACACGACTCATCAAAACTCAGAACCGATAGAACTTTTCATTGCTATTACAATAATTTACATTATAGTACAAGAATATCAAAGTACGAATAAATATTACACAGCTGAAAATACAACATCAGAATATTAAAATACATAGCAATGGAAATAAAATGTATAAATACAATGCATAGCGGAAATAAAACAACTAACACGGCTGAAAACAATACACAGATATAGAGCTTTCCGAATATAGCTCCAGACGTAGTCCAAGATCCTGTGAAAATTAATCAATCTGCAAAACTGAAACTACTGACTACCCGTGTGGAAAATATGGGCACCCGGAGTTTAGGTAGAAAAAATAAACTCTGTGTCAGTCATGGAACTGGTATGAGAGTTAAAACAGTTATTAAACTATACTTTAAAATCAAGTAAATCACGGGACCACGCTGTATGTCACGGAATGGGTTTACTCCATGTGAATACCAAAGCTTGAAATAAAACAACTTATGAACAACGCAATGTTTTTTAGGAAAATGAAGCTATTATAAGACTCAAGTCCCATCACACAATGCAACGCAAGCCGGAGGATAGAGTTTACCTTATAATAGCCAAACATGCTTGGTACGTCTCAAAACAAATCATTTCGATAAACTATAAGTGCATATTGTCAAATACAACTTCAAATATAATTGTATCAATCATAGATGGCATAGGTACCATATATTATGTCGCCATATAGGTTTACAACTAAAATCGAAGAATGTCGCATTGGAAATTGGATTTCCATCATGAGTCAAGGCAAGGGATGGTCTCCTTACCGATTCGGATCACATCTAGCAAGATGATCCAGGATAACACCTATGGGTAACCCTTGGATCCTACAAGGACGGTCCACGCTTACTTTTATTGATTGCTTATTCCTCAACATACATTTCTCGGTCCTATCAGACCTATCGCTCGAGCCTTTTAGTCATCTTTATATCTGAGGCGCCTCACAGTCCAACATCCACATAAGTAAAAATGTATGGGCTTCATACCATGACACAACTTCTAGCTAGAAAGAAACTGTAATAACCCGGAAATTCGAGCCAGTTTAAAAATTTTATTTTGGCAATTTTAGCGAATTTTGAATAATTAAAATGAATTATTTTAAATAATATCGACGAGAAATTTATTTTGAATATATTTAGAACATATATATTTATATAGATCATCGTTAGAATATAAATATTTATTTTAAATTATAAAAGGAATTGAAAATGGAGCGGTAGTTCGATAATTCGATTTCAAACTTCAAATGAATGTACCGGGTGCAAAATAATCCGGATTTTAATGAAACCAAAAATAATAGGATCTAATTGAGAGTATCTTTCCAACGAATCCGAAAAATTGAAATTTCATAGCGGGAATCAAAAGATATGTCCAGTTGAAAATTCTGAATAGTCGCTATGGAATTCAGGCCCTTAAAAATAGACATTTTGCAAACGACCTCGGATTTCGACGAAACCACTTTTGTTGGATCCGTGATGTCAAGTTATTGCTAGGTTTCAAATTTCATAATTTTTCGAATCAATATGTGAGCGTGGCAAAGGAAAAAGCGTTTGACCAGTTTCAATTGATTTTAATCGAACTGGAAAATGGCCATTTTTCAAACGGTCTCAGAATTCGATGAAATTTGTTTTGTTAGGACCGTATCGTCAATAGGAAGCTAGAAAATATTTTTCTGGAATTTTTCGAGTTAGTATGTGGCCCCGGTAAATTAAATTGTACGTTCAAATCGAATATTGAATGTTTTATATTTTAATTTGAAGGAAAAACTGACTGAAACAGTCTAATGGGCCTACAAAACATATCCCATTGTGTTCGGAATGGGGGTATTTAGCTAGGGACGACAGTCGTTGGGTCTTGTTTGGTGTTAGAATGAAAAGTCAACATTAAACAGGATTAAATAATATTAATTATCTTATATATAAACCCTAGAAGGTTGGTCAAATTTAAAATGCGATCAACCTTTTCTTTTCCGCCTCCAGGGAGATATCGACGGCGGAATTTGTTCATGTCTTTCATCCTCAAATTCTTCCAATCTAAGCCAAATTAAAACGTCAATCCAAAGCGAAAATTATAGAGTGCTCTGCCCTCTTTGAATCCATCCTAGTTGTGTCGATTTTCGTGTGGAATTGGGTTAGAAATTGCGGCTCAACAGTCCGCCGCTTCGTGCTGATTTGGGGACGGAGGGGGGCTCGAGTTGGTCAAGGTGGGGTCTGGGTGGTGCGCGGCGTTGAGGGCTTTCAGGAGGGCTTGTCTGATCGGAGGCGCGATGACCAGAGTAGTGGCGGCGGTGCCTTGTTTCCGGCGAGGGGTTCCAGTGAAACTGATGGTGTAACAGTAAGTTTTTTTTTTCTTTTCTCTTTTATTGAAATTGAACTGTTTTTAAACTTGAAATCAAAATGTTCTTTCATTTTTTAACTGAAATAAGCAATAATATTTTTTGAAAAATATAAATATCTTGATTTTAAAACTAATTTTAATTGATTTTAAAACTGATTTTAATTGATTTTCAAAACTGATTTTTATTTGATTTTCAAAACGGATTTTTAGTGACAAAAGATTCGATATATATCGTAGCAAATAAACCTTTTTATATAGGTTAAAAATATATGATTTGGTGGAATAAAAATATGATTTTTCATAGAAGAAGAATGCGATTTTTAATTAGGAAAAAAAATATCATTTTTATATACGTAGCAAAATAAAAATGTGATTTTTATGGTGATGAATTTGCAAAGGAGAAATCTTTATATAGAAAATAGTGATGTAAAAATAGGATTTTTATATATTGAATAGCGAAGTAAAAATTCGATTTTTATATATTGAATAGCGACGTAAAAATCCGATTTTTATATATTGAACAGCGAAGTAAAAATTCGATTTATATATATTGAATAGCGAAGTAAAAATTCGATTTTTATATATTGAATAGCGAAGTAAAAATTCGATTTTTATATATTGAATAGCGAAGTAAAAATTCGATTTTTATATATTGAATAGCAAAGTAAAAATTCGATTTTTACATATGTAGAGAATACGGGCAACGAAGATGACAAAAAGGCGGGAACGATGAAGATTTCTACTAATGAAGTGTCGTGGAGTTGGAATAGCTATCGGTGAGAACTTCTCACCTTTTAAATTTTCTTTTTCTAGTTATATTATAATATATACTAGGATGCAGACGGTGTTTAGTAGCACCCGACACCCGTCATCCACACACCATGGATGGCTTGTTTGTTTGATTGATGTGATGTGAAAATAGTTTGTGATGTTGATGTGAAATCGATAATAAAATAATATATATATTGAAAGTGAAAATATCGTATATATTGAAAGTGAAAATATCGTATATATGAAAAGTGAAAATATCGTATATATATATATATATATATTGAAAATGAAAACGATATATATATACATATATATGAAACGTGAAAATGATTTGATTGTTAAAAATATAATTTTTAACATATATATATACACCGTATAAAATTGAATAGAATAGAAAATGAATTCGAATTGAATAGAAAATGAATTCGAATTGAAATCGAATTGGAATTGAAATGGAAGTTGAAATTGTTTTTGAAACGAATTTAAAACGATTTATAAAATTTGTTTTAAATGGAAATCGACGAAATATATATTATATATAATATTATGGCCTGAATAGAACGCGCCGCGCCGCGGCAGTTCGCGAATTTCGACCATTAACTTCGAACGGACATTACGGGAGATCCGACCGTCGGATTCTCCTGAAATCGGAATCATTGGGTTCGTATCGAAAAGAGCTTTCTAACAAATATTAGAAATTTGAAATCTAACGGTTGGATTTGGAATTATGTCCAAACAAAATTTGGAAAAGGTCGCTGTAAGTGCAGTTCGATGACCGTTGATGGAAATCGACTGTATGGGCCTTGATAAAATTATTAAAAATATCGATAATTTGTGTAAAATCATAAGAAATGATTCGTGAAGAATTGGGATGAAAAACTCCATATTTGAAAAGATAAAAATATATTTTTATCGAAATGAACTAGTTATTAACTAGAAAAATAATCCAATGGTTATAAATAAATAAATTGGATTAGATTTAAATTGAAATTATCTTTGGATATTTTCGATTTTGGATTTCGTGATTATACAGATATTGTGATGGAAATTTGGAAGATATCGATATCGTTATTCCCGATATGATATCTGTTGGTTTCAGGATTTGATGTTGAATATAAGTCAATACTATCTCTATTCAAAACCCTTCTATTTAATGTCAAATTGGATTGATTGATTGTTTGGATTGTGCTCGACCAGTTTATGAGCAGAATATGCTTTTACATTTAGCATTGGGTTGGGTTGAAAATATCTATGTGCTAACGCCTTGTGAAACACTTCACGATTTGACGATAAGGTGTTTTGCGATGTTGTGTCCATTTCAAATTTAATGAATGATTGTGAAATGATATTTTTCTTAAGTGAAAAGAAATGTATTCCCGATTTTGGACAGGGAATATTTTATAAAAATGTTTTATAAAACAGAAAGGATTTCGAGGCCCAAAACCCGATGATTTCTAAAATGATTTAGAAATGTATTATATGTTACATTGTGGTTCATCGCATATTCGATTAGTTGCTATTGATGATGTATCTGTTTGGTGGCGGAGAATTTATTCTCTTGCTTAACACCCTTCTTTGAGACGTACGAGCTCAAAGGTTATGTGATTAATAGTGACTGATCATATGCGTGAATTACTGATGTGAATTACTATATTTTGAAAGTACTTGTGATTATTACGTTGTGAAATGATTTTCCCTACTTCGGGATATGAAATGATTTAGTATGTGGCTAAAGAGTCGGGTAACCGTGAGACTAAAAGTATGGGTGAGAGGGCGGTGTATGCTCTCCATGTGTGGGAGGTGCATCGTCGGTGTAGCCTACTCCTATGTGGGGTAGGTGCACATTTATATATCGAGTTGCGAGGTGAGTACCCTTTGCCTTGTCGATGGGGAGCACGATATTTGGTTGCATACTTGTTTGTATGCATTGTTATGTTTTGGAATTCATATTTCCAGACGTTTTGGTTTGAGATCCCGAAGTGAAATCTACTTTGATATAGAAAGTTAGATATGTATTTCAAACGATTTGAAATAAGAAATCGGGAATATAATCCAAAGGAATAATTTCTGTAAATTAAATTGGATTTGGAAAATCTAAGTGTGGTGATTAATCTAAATGGGTAGATTGGGATATTACATGTTGATTGATGCATAGTAGATCCTTATATCTATATTGATTATTGTTTATACACTGGTATTCATGGGGGTAAACCCGTTCCGCATTAGCGGCGTGGTCCCGTGATATGCCACATTAGTAAATAAGTTAATTATAACCGTTAGAGTTTCTCACACCAGTCCCATGACTGACTTGTAGTTTTCTTTTCCCTTGCGAACTCGGGTGCCCCTATTTTCCACACGGGCAGTCGAGTAGTTTTATTTTGCAGATGTATTGAGCAGGATTCTGGATTGAAGCTTTAAGCTGTGTCCAGACATTTACAGTCTTCCGCTGTGTAGTTTATATTTCCGATGTGCATTGTATTACATTTATGTAAATTTATCTTCCTCTGTGTATTATTTCGATATACTCTGATATTCTGTACTCTGATGTAACATTATTATGATGTTTATTGAAGTCTTCTGTTATTTGTTCTGATGTGTTATATACCCAGAGTTAGCGTATGTGGGAATCGAACGTTCTTGGTCGGTTTAGCGATCGATTAGGTCCGGGCGAAATCCGTGTCGTTACATATGGTATCAGAGCTTTGGTTAAACTCAAATCTTTGGGGTACAACTCGTTAGAACTGAACAAAAGACTCATCAGAGGTACGATTAGTAATGTCCTATAAAAGAATCCTCATTAGAGATAGAATCAGTAGCATTCTAGAATGAGTGACTCGTTAGAGATGGGGTTAGAAATGCCCCAGAATGAGTCGAGAGTTATTTGTTTATAAATAACGTATTTGTGATTATATATATAATCTGGTTTTAGAAAATACGATTTTAAATATATAAAGTTATATATTTGAAAAATCAAATCAATTAATTGATTGTTGGTTGTGTTGTTTGATTATTAGTTAACGAATAAAATCCACATTTGAATTGAAGGAACCAATTAGGCCAAATTGTATATAAATTGAACCAAATAGTAACCTGTATTGAAAATTGGTCGCATTTGCTTGCATATAAAAGTACTTACATTGAACAGGTCATAGCAAGGAGGCTAGAGCA
This sequence comes from Allium sativum, assembly GCA_030737875.1. Classification (NCBI taxonomy): domain Eukaryota; kingdom Viridiplantae; phylum Streptophyta; class Magnoliopsida; order Asparagales; family Amaryllidaceae; genus Allium; species Allium sativum. Next base: position 201,391,528 of record CM060918.1, read on the forward strand.
GAGAAATAAAATTTGTTTGCCAAATAGGTACATGTTTACTACATAATTTACTGTTTTGTTTGGGTGATGATGATTTTATGAGCCGATTGGCTAGCCGTTGTGCTTTTTCTTTTTGAGATCAGAGGGCCTATATGGCAATTTCGGGATTTTCCCGTGGCTCCCGGTGCAGGGGAGGTTATGGCGAAATTTTTAGAAAATTTAGGGTGTTAGCCAAATTTTTGAAAATTTAGAAATTCTCAGAAACTGAAAGGTTGGAGAATGGAAGCCAGATCGAACGTAGAGTTGATTGATCAAACCACTTTCGACTTTGTTCCTTTTCGGGGACGAAAAGTTTTAAGTGGGGGAGATTGTAATAACCCGGAAATCCGAGCCAGTTTAAAATTTTTATTTTGGCAATTTTAGCGAATTTTGAATATTTAAAATGAATTATTTTAAATAATATCGAAGAGAAATTTATTTTGAATATATTTAGAACGTATATATTTATATAGATCGTCGTTAGAATATAAATATTTATTTTAAATTATAAAAGGAATTGAAAATGGCGCGGTAGTTCGATAATTCGATTTCAAACTTCAAATGAATGTACCGGGTGCAAAATAATCCGGATTTTAATGAAACCAAAAATAATAGGATCTAATTGAGAGTATCTTTCCAACGAATCCGAAAAATTGAAATTTCATAGCGGGAATCAAAAGATATGTCCAGTTGAAAATTCTGAATAGTCGCTATGGAATTCAGGCCCTTAAAAATAGACATTTTGCAAACGACCTCGGATTTCGACGAAACCACTTTTGTTGGATCCGTGATGTCAAGTTATTGCTAGGTTTCAAATTTCATAATTTTTCGAATCAATATGTGAGCGTGGCAAAGGAAAAAGCGTTTGACCAGTTTCAATTGATTTTAATCGAACTGGAAAATGGCCATTTTTCAAACGGTCTCAGAATTCGATGAAATTTGTTTTGTTAGGACCGTATCGTCAATAGGAAGCTAGAAAATATTTTTCTGGAATTTTTCGAGTTAGTATGTGGCCCCGGTAAATTAAATTGTACGTTCAAATCGAATATTGAATGTTTTATATTTTAATTTGAAGGAAAAACTGACTGAAACAGTCTAATGGGCCTACGAAACATATCCCATTGTGTTCGGAATGGGGGTATTTAGCTAGGGACGACAGTCGTTGGGTCTTGTTTGGTGTTAGAATGAAAAGTCAACATTAAACAGGATTAAATAATATTAATTATTTTATATATAAACCCTAGAAGGTTGGTCAAATTTAAAATGCGGTCAACCTTTTCTTTTCCGCCTCCAGGGAGATATCGACGGCGGAATTTGTTCATGTCTTTCATCCTCAAATTCTTCCAATCTAAGCCAAATTAAAACGTCAATCCAAAGCGAAAATTATAGAGTGCTCTGCCCTCTTTGAATCCATCCTAGTTGTGTCGATTTTCGTGTGGAATTGGGTTAGAAATTGCGGCTCAACAGTCCGCCGCTTCGTGCTGATTTCGGGACGGAGGGGGGCTCGAGTTGGTCAAGATGGGGTCTGGTTGGTGCGCGGCGTTGAGGGCTTTCAGGAGGGCCTGTCTGATCGGAGGCGCGACGACCAGAGTAGTGGCGGCGGCGCCTTGTTTCAGGCGAGGGGTTCCAGTGAAACTGATGGTGTAACAGTAAGTTTTTTTTTCTTTTCTCTTTTATTGAAATCGAACTGTTTTTAAACCTGAAATCAAAATGTTCTTTCTTTTTTTAACTGAAATAAGCAATAATATTTTTTGAAAAATATAAATATCTTGATTTTAAAACTGATTTTAATTGATTTTAAAACTGATTTTAATTGATTTTCAAAACTGATTTTTATTTGATTTTCAAAACGGATTTTTAGTGACAAAAGATTCGATATATATCGTAGCAAATAAACCTTTTTATATAGGTTAAAAATATATGATTTGGTGGAATAAAAATATGATTTTTCATAGAAGAAGTATACGATTTTTAATTAGGAAAAAAATATCATTTTTATATATGTAGCAAAATAAAAATGTGATTTTAATGGTGATGAATTTGCAAAGGCGAAATCTTTATATAGAAAATAGTGATGTAAAAATAGGATTTTTATATATTGAATAGCGAAGTAAAAATTCGATTTTTATATATTGAATAGCGAAGTAAAAATTCGATTTTTATATGTTGAATAGCGAAGTAAAAATTTGATTTTTATATATTTTATAGCAAAGTAAAAATTCGATTTTTATATATTGAATAGCAAAGTAAAAATTCGATTTTTACATATGTAGAGAATACGGGCAACGAAGATGACAAAAAGGCGGGAACGTTGAAGATTTCTACTAATTAAGTGTCGTGGAGTTGGAATAGCTATCGGTGAGAACTTCTCACCTTTTAAATTTTATTTTTCTAGTTATATTATAATATATACTAGGATGCAGACGGTGTTTAGTAGCACCCGACACCCGTCATCCACAGACCATGGATGGCTTGTTTGTTTGATTGATGTGATGTGAAAATTGTTTGTGATGTTGATGTGAAATCGATAATAAAATAATATATATATTGAAAGTGAAAATATCGTATATATTGAAAGTGAAAATATCGTATATATGAAAAGTGAAAATATCGTATATATATATTGAAAATGAAAACGGTATATATATATATACATATATACATATATATGAAACGTGAAAATGATTTGATTGTTAAAAATATAATTTTTAACATATATATATACACCGTATAAAATTGAATAGAATAGAAAATGAATTCGAATTGAATAGAATAGAAAATGAATTCGAATTGAAATCGAATTGGAATTGAAATGGAAGTTGAAATTGTTTTTGAAACGAATTTAAAATGATTTATAAAATTTGTTTTAAATGGAAATCGACGAAATATATATTATATATAATATTATGGCCTGAATAGAACGCGCCGCGCCGCGGCAGTTCGCGAATTTCGACCATTAACTTCGAACGAACATTACGGGAGATCCGACCGTCGGATTCTCCTGAAATTGGAACCATTGGGTTCGTATCGAAAAGAGCTTTCTAACAAATATTAGAAATTTGAAATCTAACGGTTGGATTTGGAATTATGTCCAAACAAAATTTGGAAAAGGTCGCTGTAAGTGCAGTTCGATGACCGTTGATGGAAATCGACTGTATGGGCCTTGATAAAATTATTAAAAATATCGATAATTTGTGTAAAATCATAAGAAATGATTCGTGAAGAATTGGGATGAAAAACTCCATATTTGAAAAGATAAAAATATATTTTTATCGAAATGAACTAGTTATTAACTAGAAAAATAATCCAATGATTATAAATAAATAAATTGGATTAGATTTAAATTGAAAGTATCTTTGGATATTTTCGATATTGGATTCCGTGATTATACAGATATTGTGATGGAAATTTGGAAGATATCGATATCGTTATTCCCGATATGATATCTGTTGGTTTCAGGATTTGATGTTGAATATAAGTCGATACTATCTCTATTCAAAACCCTTCTATTTAATGTCAAATTGGATTGATTGATTGTTTGGATTGTGCTCGACCAGTTTATGAGCAGAATATGCTTTTACATTTAGCATTGGGTTGGGTTGAAAATATCTATGTGCTAACGCCTTGTGAAACACTTCACGATTTGACGATAATGTGTTTAGCGATGTTGTGTCCATTTCAAATTTAATGAATGATTGTGAAATGATATTTTTCTTAAATGAAAAGAAATGTATTCCCAATTTTGGACAGGGAATGTTTTATAAAAATGTTTTATAAAACAGAAAGGATTTCGAGGTCCAAAACTCGATGATTTCTAAAATGATTTAGAAATGTATTATATGTTACATTGTGGTTCATCGCATATTCGATTAGTTGCTATTGATGATGTAACTGTTTGGTGGCGGAGAATTTATTCTCTTACTTAACACCCTTCTTTGAGACGTACGAGCTCAAAGGTTATGTGATTAATAGTGACTGATCATATGCGTGAATTACTGATGTGAAGTACTATATTTTGAAAGTACTTGTGATTATTACGTTGTGAAATGATTTTCCCTACTTCGGGATATGAAATGATTTAGTATGTGGCTAAAGAGTCGGGTAACCCTGAGACTAAAAGTATGGGTGAGAGGGCGGTGTATGCTCTCCATGTGTGGGAGGTGCATCGTCGGTGTAGCCTACTCCTATGTGGGGTAGGTGCACATTTATATATCGAGTTGCGAGGTGCGTACCCTTTGCCTTGTCGATGGGGAGCACGATATTTGGTTGCATACTTGTTTGTATGCATTGTTATGTTTTGGAATTCATATTTCCAGACGTTTTGGTTTGAGATCCCGAAGTGAAATCTACTTTGATATAGAAAGTTAGATATGTATTTCAAACGATTTGAAATAAGAAATCGGGAATATAATCCAAAGGAATAATTTCTGTAAATTGAATTGGATTTGGAAAATCTAAGTGTGGTGATTAATCTAAATGGGTAGATTGGGATATTGCATGTTGATTGATGCATAGTAGATCCATATATCTATATTGATTATTGTTTATACACTGGTATTCATGGGGGTAAACCCGTTCCGCGTTAGCGGTGTGGTCCTGTGATATGCCACATTAGTAAATAAGTTAATTATAACTGTTAGAGTTTCTCACACCAGTCCCATGACTGACCTGTAGTTTGCTTTTCCCTTGCGAACTCGGGTGTCCCTATTTTCCACACGGGCAGTCGAGTAGTTTTATTTTGCAGATGTATTGAGCAGGATTCTGGATTGAAGCTTTAAGCTGTGTCCAGACATTTACAGTCTTCCGCTGTGTAGTTTATATTTCCGCTGTGCATTGTATTACATTTATGTAAATTTATCTTCCGCTGTGTATTATTTCGATATACTCTGATATTCTGTACTCTGATGTAACATTATTATGATGTTTATAGAAGTCTTCTGTTATTTGTTCTGATGTGTTGTATACCCAGAGTTAGCGTATGCGGTAATCGAACGGTCTTGGTCGGTTTAGCGATCGATTAGGTCCGGGCGAAATCCGTGTCGTTACAGAAACGTATGCATTCCTTGCGTCCCTTATCTTGTTTCTGACTCATACTAGGGTGTGAGGCTCGCGAATTAATGCTATACACAAAGCTATGCTACTTAAAACTATGGTTTGATCATCAACCACAAGACTTTTCATTTCAACAAAAGCCTTAATCACTTGCATCTTAGCATGCCACACTGTCAATCCATACCATGTCATTGATTTCCACCAATATATAACCTCTAAGCTCGTACGTCTTAGAAAAGGGTGTTAAGCAACATAATAAATTCCCTGCCACCAAATAGATACATATTTAGCAGAGATCAACAACACACAATACAATGTCAAACATACCATCCATTCATATGTCCGTTTTGGGTCTGAACGAAACCGGAGGCACCCTATACCTCAACTCATATGTCCAATACATTAGAGAGGTCCTTGCATATTCGGGGTGTTTCCAAGTACGTTTCAAACTACCACCACTTATTACCTTGTCTTGGGCGTATGGCCCAATCAAGACCTCAGTAGAAGTCCAAAACGGTATGAAGCTCCCCGATCTTCCATCGTATTCATTATTGACTTTAATCGTCGTCGTAATTATTTGAAATGGGTAAAACCCGGACTTTCCAAATAACTTGCGTATCTTTATAATCATGCATTAAATACACACACATAATTTTGATTCATTCTAATCTAGGATATTTTCTTAATTAAATATTTACTCTTTTAGCTCAATAATCTTCGTTGCAAATAATTCTTGAATCTCAAAAATCACCGTTCCATGTTTATCCAAGTATTAGAAATTAATCTTATCTTTCATGGGTTAAAGAACAACGGCTATTTAAATCCATGTTCACTATAAACCCCAAATGTCATTTCTCATCCATTATGTTTATAATATAAATTTCACCGTAGTTGCTAAAATGAGCATTTTTAGGAAAAAATTGTATTTGTCTTTCAAATCATGGAATAAATTCCCTAAAACTCCTACCAAATCGCTAATCATGATCTATCATAATTTATTTACATTTTTAATAATTTTATTAAGGCCCTTACAGTCGGTTTCCAATATCGGCCACCGAACTGCATCTATAACGACTTTTTCAAAAAATTATTTGGACATAATTCAAGATCTAACTATTCACATTTAAACCACTTATATTCATTTGAAAGATATTTTCGATACGAACCCAACGGTATCGGTTTAAGGAGAATCTGACGGTTGGATATCCCGATACATCAGTTTTAAGTTACGGGTTGACGTTCGCGAACTGTCGTTGAGCGGCGTGTCCTATTCAAGCCCAATCGATTTTATAATTTATAAATAGTTCGAAAACATTTCTAAACTTCTTTATTTAATAAAACAAAATCATTTTGGTCATTTATTTCCAAGTTCAAATATTTCATCATTTGGCCCAATTTATATTATTTTAAGGAATAAAATAAAATTATTTTTCAAAAGTTCTCCATTTATTCCTAAAATTTCCTTATGGTCATAATAAAAACAAACGTGAAACTTCTGAAAGAAAATCTCTTCTAAAACGTTTACTACATATTATAACCGAACTTCACTTTAAAAAGTTACAATTCATTAAAAATTCAAACACTTTGCATAGCCAAAAGCATATTAAAAACACTTCAAAATCCTTCGTCACAATTACAGATATTCCTCTATATTTCAATAAGAATGCATCCATCCAAAGTCGGACATCGAAATTATTTTCAGTTTCACTTCATATTTTTATATTATTAAAATATGCCTTTTTATCCTGAATTGAAATGAAACTCAAGCAAACCATGCAAAAAATTCTCATCTCAATCCACTACATTTAACCATAGTTGCAAGCGACTATTCAACATTCAAATGACATCCAATGTGCATTTATTCTCCTATAAGCTTCAATATATTTTATTGGGGCTTATTTCGCCCGTTTAACCCAACGGTTAACATGCAAGCTACAAACCAGGGAGATGTGTAAATTAAAATCATCCCAGACCCGTGTGGGGTATTCAACCATCAAACAACTATTTAATGAGTCATTTGTCTTATTATATAGATTTTATTCAAATAGGTGAGCATAAACAAGTTGTTCGCCTTGTAAATGCATTTTAATTTCATTTTCATTATTACAAGCCACATGACATTTTTGTCAAATCAATCCATTATTTTTCTCATCCAATGCACACACGATAATAAAAATAAGTAAATACTCAACTACCAAATGTCATTCAAGGCCGCCACAAGTGTCCATCCATGTAGTATAAAATGCGAGTGTCACAAATTCATACTACGCTTCTAATGCAAATGATCTATGTGGAATTCATGTGTTGAACTCCAAAGGGATTCTACATGACGTGTTTACCTCAATGATAATGCAAATGCAAATTTCTAAGTTGTAACCTATCAATTTTTTTTACCACATTACTTAACCATTTAATATGCTTAACTAATTAATTTTTCATAATTAATTAAACTACTTCACTACACTAGTTAAAGCAAGAAACTCTCACCCCAACCATTAAGAAAACAATACACTGCAAATCCTGAGTTTTCGGTGCTCGCTACCGCATAAAAATCCCGCCTTTTTAGCTCCAAATGTCTTAAATCTTCGTAGAAACCTCTGCACACACTCTAGGAAGTGTATGAAGCAAGAAATGAAGGAGTTTTGGTGGATTAGAGCCTCCCGAAGCTCAAACACCTGCTGTTCGGACAAGAAAAGAAGCCTAGAATGCTCCACAAGTTGTCAGGAGCACGTAGATCTCACAAAGGAGGAGCTAAGGCTAGCTAGAGGAAGCTTGGACCCTAAATGTAGCACCTTTTTATGTAATGAAGGGTTTAGAGGAAGAGAAGAGGAGATGTAAGGGGGGTGTCTCATGTGAGAGGGAGGATTAGCGCGCATGGGGTAAGGGGCAGGAGGTAGGCGCATGGTGTAGGGGTAGGCGGCTAGGGCTTGGGGAGGCTAGGGTTTGGGGAGGAACCCATTAATGAAGAAAAGGAAGAAATGTAGGAGGAAATTATGAGAAGAGAAAGGAGATAAAGTGAATATATGTAGGAATTCTCTCTCCGCTTTCTCCGATCGCCCGATTGCAAACTAACTCCGTTTGCTCTACAAACTTGATATGAGATAATACATGGCCATACAAATCCAAGAACCAAGTTTCGTAGAATTCCGAGTTCATTTGACTTTCGGTTTAATTTCTCAAACAGGCTCAAATATTGCTCAAAAACGTAATTTTAGCGTATCTTTTCTTCTTGCATGCTCAAATGCTAACTCCAAAAATCTTGGTCTTTTGGATTTAACCATTATTTGACGATACGAATCCAGGAAAAAAAATGGAATCGAATTATGAGATTGTCTCCATTACTTTCCTTTGTAAACCGACTTCTTGTTTTGGAGTAAATGGTTTTGCATCACACGGCCACACATTGACTCCGTTCGATGCACATTTTGGAAATCAACAATAATTTGTCATTGTAAATCCAAAAAAAATTATCTCGTCGAATTCTGAGCTTCCTAGTAAAATTTCACTTTTTAAGGGTTATGTATTGATTAAAACCAAATTTTCAAATTTCGGATTTTTAAATTATTTTAACAATTCTACTAAGTTTATTTTAAGTTAAATAAAACATAAAAACTAAATTTTAATATTATTCATAAATTTTATTTAACAAAAATAGTCATTTTCTCCTCGATACTCGTTAAAATAGATTAAATTAAATTTTAAAATTGGCTCTGAAATTCCGGGTTGTTACAACTTCCCTCACTTAAAGCTTTTTCATCCCAAAAAAGAAAAGGAGCTAAAAGTCATTTAACCAACCAACTTAACTTTCAATTAGGTGTTCATTCTTCAACTTTTCAGTTTCTAAGAATTTCTAAATTTTTCCGAAATTTGGCTAACACCCTAAATTTCTGAAAAATTTCGCCATAACCTCCTTTGTACGGGGAGGGTCTGAAAAATTTATTGGGTCGTATTAGGTATCCAATAAATCATAAATCGCATACATAACAAATGTGCACAACTGTAATAATTTATAAGCCCTCAAACCCACGTCCTAAAATTAAAACAAAAGAGACAAGTGTATTTTGTCATCTCCCGACCTGTGTAGGGTTTATTATTTAATCCTGTCATTTTTCCTTTATATGTTGTTAAGTCCATAGCCAATCTTCGGTTCAACCTATAAATTAGTCCTCGCCATACAAGCATCCTTCTTGTATGATAATCCAAACCTCGTCATATAAGCGCCAAATGCTTATATGAAACATGATATGCTATGCTGTCTTCGGTAGTATGTTATGCGGTGCAGTTCATAATTTATTAGTTGTTATCCTATAGTGTACATTGTATTTCACATAGAACAACCATCACATCGCATCCAAATTATTCACAGTAGTCACACTATGTATGTATAATAAAATTGCGTAACCAACTCATCAAGATGCACCTATTTGTCGAGCATGCAACTTATTTCTCTACTCAACGCTAAGCCTGACCTGCTCAATAAATATATGTATATGCACATACTGAAAATAAGGTGTCCATGTTTTTATTTTAGTATGTGGGGCTCTTCGGGCTTTCTTCCCATAAGCCCTAAGTAGCGATAGGTTCATATGGATAGTACATAACTCACAATATATGCTATGCGGCGTAGTCATAAATCACATATAGCCAAGTATGCACAATAGTGCTAACAAGCCATAACATACATAATATCATAATGAAACATCACCAAAAAGATCAACTATATCATAGACATAGCGTGTACCCTAGCATGATGTGTTGCTTAAGATATAAACCACGTATATGCATCTATCAGCCCATATCTAACGCTCACCCGAGTACTGCTACGTACTTGAGGTGGCTCACAAAATATCACATGTCCAAAATATACATATCCCAAAATATACATATCATGCCTCCATCGCATCAAAAAGGGACCAACGCACCGATATTCCTACCACCTATATATATAAGACTAATAACTAATATCGCTGCTCCGAACTGGAGCTATGCAAAAAGGGACCTAATAAGGACAACTCCTCTGGTATCTCCTCGAAGCCTAGGGGAAGAAGAGGCCAATCATCATCATCATCCTCCATTTCTTCCTCCATCTCATCCTGAACCACTATTGGAACCTTCTCTATCGGCTCCTCGTCCTCTATGGGTAACGGAGCAACTAGTGGCTCCTCATCTGCTAATGGCTCCTGAACAAGATTCGGGGTGGGAAAAGCTATAGGCTCTAAGGGCTGAGTAGGATCAGTAGCCATCGTACTCACCATCTCTTCGTAGCCAAGAAGGGCATCTAAAACAGGGAGGGGTGGGTCTAGCAACATCGCATCCTCCTCGGGAAGGGGTACAAGAATGGGGTCTCCCTTGACTATATGGCCATAACCATCTAAAAAAAATCCCTCGTCATCCTCCAACATCCACCCGTCATAATTAGTTGAGTCCTCGGGCTTTGGAGTGTTAGATGCCGTGGAAACATCCTCTGAGTCTGAGCTCTCGGTAGAGCTGTCAGAGCTATCGGACGAACTAGTACTATCAGGGCCATAGATACTATCTTTGGTATCCAAAGAAATCGTGGGACTATCATCAACACTGTAAGATGAACTCCCATCCGAGGACGAAGTAGAAAAAATGGGCAGGGGATCGGGATACCCTGGGAGGCAGAACCTTACCTCTCTACAAATTTAAAAACAAAGAAATTTAAAATTAGAAAGCGGGTTTAGATCAAATCATTTAAAAACGAACCAACTAATAATTTTGCATATTCACTATCCAAAATGTGAATACACATCTTTCTATTAAATCTTAAGGCATTTCAGAATTTATCGATTGTCCAAAATCGTCGAAAAATCCCATTAAACTAATTCAAATATTTTTTATCAACAGATTAAAAATAAAAAGCCAAGATATCTCATGGATTATTAAATTCCATAATTGCTTACTTAGCGTAAAGTAAATAATAGAAAATTAAAATACATGCATACTGAAATTACACTTACATTTTCTCATGGACACATAACTCTTGGCTCATCCTGGAATATTCCTAATCCCATCTCTAACGAGCCTTCTCATTATAGGACACTATGATCCTATCTCTAATGAGTATTCTTAAATAGAATGTTACTAATTCTATCCTCTAATGAATTCACTCGTTCGGTATTGATGTGCCTTGTTCCAGAGCTCTGTAAACCAAAGCTCTGATACCACGCCTGACACGAAGCAAAAACCCCGCCCGGCTCAGGCCGAACATGAACATGGGTCGAGTGGGAACACGACTCATCAGAACGCAGAACAGATAGAAATTTTCATTGCTATCATAACAATTTACATCAGAGTACAAGAATATCAGAGTATGAATAAATATTACACAGCGGAAAATACAACATCAGAGTATTGAAATACATAGCAGCGGAAATAAAATGTATAAATACAATGCCCAGCGGAAATACAACGACTAACACGGCTGAAAACAATACACAGATACATAGGTTTCCGAATATAGCTTCAGTCGTAGTCCAGAATCCTGTGAAAAATAATCAATCTGCAAAACCGAAACTACTGACTACCCGTGTGGAAAATATGGGCACCTAGAGTTTAGGTAGAAACAATAAACTCTGAGTCAGTCATGGGACTGGTATGAGAGTTAAAATAGTTATTAAATTTTACTTTAAAATCGGGTAAATCACGGGACCACGCCGTATGTCATAGAATGGGTTTACTCCATGTGAATACCAAATCTTGAAATAAAACAACTTATGAACAATGCAATGCTTTTTAGGAAAATGAAGCTATTATAAGACTCAAGTCCCATCACACAATGCAACGCAAGCCGGAGGATAGAGTTTTAACTTATAATAGCCAAACATGCTTCGTACATCTCAAAACAAATCATTTTGATATACTATAAGTGCATAGTGTCAAATACAACTTCAAATATAAATGTATCAATCATAGACGACATAGGTACCGTATATTATGCCGCCATATAGGTTTACAACTAAAATCGAAGAATGTCGTATTGGAAATTGTTTTTCCATCATGAGTCAAAGCAAGGGATGGTCTCCTTACTGATTTGGATCACCTCTAGCAAGAGGATCGAGGATCACACCTATAGGCAACCATTGGATCCTGCTAGGCTGGTCCACACTTACTTTGTGGATTGGTTATTCCTGAACATACGTTTCCTGGTCCTATCAGACCTATCACTCGAGCCTTTTAGTCAACTCTATATCTGAAGCGCCTCACAATCCAACATCCATATAAGTAAAAATGTCTGGGCTCCATACCATGACACAATTTCTAGGTAGAAAGAAACGTATGCACTCCTTGCGTCCCTTATCCCGTTTCTGACTCATACCGGGGTGTGAGGCTTGCGAATCAACGCTATACACAAAGCTATGCTATACATTAAGCTATACACAACGTTATACACTTACTTTTGTCAATCCATACCGTACCACTGATTTCCACCAATATATAACCTCTAAGCACGTACATCTCAGAGAAGGGTGTTAAGCAAGAGAATAAATTCTCCGCCACCAAACAGATACATATTTAGCAGATATCAACAACACATCACACATTACAATGTCAAACATACCATCCATTCATATGTCTGTTCTGGGTCAATTCCTCATCCCATATGTCCAATACAGGAGAGAGGTCCTTGCATATCCGGGGTGTTTCCAAGTACGTTTTAAACTACCACTTATTACCTTGTCTTGGGTGCGACCCAATCAAGACCTCAGTAGCAGTCCAAAACGATACGAAGATCCTCGGTCTTCCATTGTCTTCATTATTGACTTTAATCGTCGTCGTAATTATTTGGAATGGGTAAAATCCAGACTTTCCAAATAGCTTGCGTATCTTTATAATGATACATTAAATACACACACATAATTTCGTTTCATTCCAATCCAAGATATTTTCTTAATTAAATATTCACCCTTTTAGAAAATTGTTCTCAATATTCTTCGTTGGAAATATTTCTTGAATCTCAAAAATCACCCTTCCATGTTTATCCAAGTATTAGAAATTAATCTTATCTTTCATGGGTTAAAGCTTTAACAGACGCTATTTAAAGTCATGTTCACTATAAACCCTAAATGTCATTTCTCGTCCATTATGTTCATAATATAAATTTCGTAGTTGCTAAAATGAGCATTTTTAGGCAAAAATAGTATTTGTCTTTCAATTGATGGAATAACTTCCCTAAAACTCCTTCCAAATCACTAATCATGATCTATCATAATTTATTTACATTTTTAATAATTTTATTAAGGCCCTTACTGTCGATTTCCAATATCGGCCATTGAACTATTTCTGGAGCGGCCATTTTAAAAATTGATTTGGACATAATTCAAGGTCCAACTGTTCACATTTGAACCACTTATATTCATTTGAAAGATATTTATGATACGAACCCAACGGTTCTGGTTTAAGGAGAATCCGACGGTCATATCTCCTGGTACATCAGTTTTAAGTTACAGGTTGATGTTCGCGAGCTGTCGCTGAGCGACACGCCCTATTCAAGCCCGAATCGATTTTATAATTTATAAATAGATCGAAAACATTTCTAAACTTCTTTATTTAATAAAACAAAATTATTTCGGTCATTTGTTTCCAAGTTCAAATATTTCATCATTGGGCCTAATTTATATTATTTTAAGAAATAACATAATATTATTTTTCAAAAGCTCTCCATTTATTCCTGAAATTTCCCTATGGTCATAATAAAAATAAACTTGAAACTTCTGAATAAAATCTCTTCTAAAATATTTACTACATATTTTAACCGAACTTCACTTTAAAAAGTTACTATTCATTAAAAACTCAAACACTTTGCATAGCCAAAAGCATATTAAAAACACTTCAAAATCCTTCGTCATAGTTATGGATATTCATCTATATTTCGATAAGAACGCGTCGTTCCAAAATCGGACATCGAAATTATTTTCAGTTTCACTTCATATTTTTATATTATCAAAATATGCCTTTTTATCCTGAATTGAAATGAAACTCAACCAAACCATGCAAAAATTCTCATCTCAATCCACTACATTCATCCATAGTTACAAGCGACTATTCAACATTCAAATGACATCCAACGTGCATTTATTATCCTATAAGCTTCAATATATTTTATTGGGGCTTATTTCGCCCGTTTAACCCAACGGTTAACATGCGAGCTACAAACCAGGGAGATGTTTAAATCAAAATCATCCCAGACTCGTGTGGGGTTTTCAACCATCAAGCAACTATTTAATGAGTCATTTATTTTATCATACAGATTTTATTCAAATAGGTGTACATAAACAAGTCGTTCGCCTTGTACATGCATTTTAATTTCATTTTCACTATTACAAGCAACATGACATTTTTGTCAAATAAATCCATTATTTTTCTCATCAAATGCACACACGATAATAAAAAATAAGTAAACACTCAACTACCAATGTCATTCAAGGCCGCCACAAGTGTCCATCCACGTAGTATAAAATGTGAGTGTCACAAATTCATACTACGCTTTTAATGCAAATGATCTGTGAGGAATTCATGTGTTGAACTCCAAAGGGATTCTACATGACATGTTTACCTTAATGATAATGCAATGCAAATTTCTAACTTGCAACCTATCAATTTTTTTTTACCGTATTACTTAACCATTTAATATGCTTAACTAATTAAATTTTCATAATTAATTAAACTACTTCACTACACTAGTTAAAGCAAGAAACTCTCACCCCAACCATCAAGAAAACAATACATTGAAATCCGAAGTTTTCGGTGCTCGCTACGCCTAAAAATCCCGCCTTTTTAGTTCCAAACGTCTTGAAACTTCGCGGCAACCTCGGTACACCCTCTAGCAAGTGTATGAAGCAAGAAATGAAGGAGCTTTGGTGAATTAGAGCCTCCCGGGGCTCAAACACCCACTGTCCGGACAAGAAAAGAGGCCTCGAATGCTCCACAAGTTATCATGGAGCACGTAGAGCTCGCAAAGGAGGAGCTAAGGCTAGCTAGAGGAAGCTTGGACCTTAAATGAAGCATCTTTTTATGTATTCAAGGGTTTAGAGGAAGAGAAGAGGAGATGGAAGGGGTCCTGTGTCGCACGTGAGAGAGGGGGGGGGGGGGGGGTAAGCATGCGTGGGGTAGGGGGTAGGCGCGTGAGGTAGGAAGGTAGGGGTAGTAGGCTAGGACTTGGGGAGGCTAGGGTTTAGGGAGGAACCCATTAGTGAAGAAAAGGAAGAAATGTAGAAGGAGGAAATTATGAGGAGAGAAAGTGAATACATGTAGGAATTCTCTCTCCGCTTTCTCCAATCGCCCCACCGCAAACTGACTCTGTTTGCTTAATACAAGGCCATATGAATCCAACGAACCAAGTTTCATTGAATTCTGAGTTCACTTGGCTTTCCGTTTAATTTCTCAAACATGCTCAAATACTGCTCAAAAATGCAATTTTAGCGTACATTTTATTCTTGCACGCTCAAATGCTAACTCCAAAAATCTTGGCCTTTTGGATTTAACCATTATTTGACGATACGAATCCAGAAAAAAACGGAATCGGATTCTGAGATCATCTCCATAACGTTCCTTTGTAAATCGACTGCTTGTTTTGGAGCAAATGGTTTTTCTTTGCATGGCCACACACTGACTCCGTTTAATGCACATTTTGGAACTCAACAAGTATTTGTCATTATGAATCAAAAAAATTAACTCGTCGAATTCAGAGATTCCTAGCAAAATTTCACTTTTTAAGGACTATGTGTTGATTTAAAAACCAAGTTTTCAAATTTCGGATTTTTAAATTGTTTTAACAATTCTACTAAGTTTATTTTAAGTTAAATAAAACATAAAAACTAAAATTTAATATTATTCATAAATTTTATTTAACAAAAATAGTCATTTTCTCCTAGATACTCGGTAAAATAGTTTAAATTAAATTTTAAATTTGGCTCTGAAATTTCGGGTTGTTACACGCATGCTTATCAATCATCCATAAGCCACCTAACACACATAACATACATCATAGCAAAACAATTTAAGTTTATCCTAGCATGTGAGAAAATAAACAAGAAGGCTAATGATATCACAAATAGAAATTTAAGAATGATGTATTAAAATCTTACCGAGTAAAGAGATATGAACATGACTTCCTCATGCTCTCCTCGATCTCCTAAGTACAATCACTCTCACTTTCACCCCACCGAACCTTGACAAGCGTCACAGTTTTCCTTTTACGTTGTTTCGTATCGCCTAAATCAACCCAAATTTATACGTGTTATCATATGATTAATAATGAATTATAATATTTTTCCACATTTTAATAAGGTTTTTACATGTTAATCTACCCTATTCAGTGAGCAAGAACACTATCTACTCACCTTAATCATCCATAAAAGTACTAAATCCAAATTAAAGAATATTTGGCTCAGATCCCAAGGTATTGCAGCAGCTCTTGTCTTGCTTTGTTATTGATATTGTTTTGACTTGATCTTCACTTAGGATTGTTTAGATAATTAAAGTAAGTTAATGATGATTTAAGAGGGTAGAGGTCATTAATAGAGTTTAGATCCATTCTTCGGAGTTGTGAAGTGAATAGGAGAAGATCCTCTTATCACTTCAACCCCCACAAACCCCCAAACATGAAATGGGCTGCGGACCCCACCTGCTAATTACCTATCTAGTCCAATTAATCCGTCCCAACCTTGTTTCATCCATTTCCCACAAACAACAAGTTCGTATGCTTAATGTGACCACTCTACGAAATGGGGAACCATTAACTGAATCTAAGTGGTTTTAGATCTAAATTCGTAACCAATCAAAATTTATTGGCAAAATAAGATTCGCTAAGGTTAAATTGGTCACATTAAAATTCGAAAAAAATATAAAAGATAGGAAATGGGCCTATTAGTCTTTTCCCAAAGTTATACAGTTACACGACCCCATATGTAAATAATATAAATATTCTATGATCCACCAGTACGTAGAATACAGGTCGTTACATTCTTCACCCTTAAGAAATCTCACCCTCGAAATTCTTTAAACAAAAAATAAAGTTGTCCCGCATGCTCATCCGTAAGCAACCAACCACACATAACATACATCATAGAAAAACAATTTAAGTTTATCCTAACATGCTGAAAACTAAACGAGAAGGCTAATGATATCACGAATGAAAATTTAAGAGTGATGTATTAAAATCTTCCCAAGTAAAGTGATCCCGAAACGACTTCCTCATTCTCTCCTCGATCTCCTAAGTACAATCACCCTCACTTTCACCCCCTGAACCTTGACAAGCTTCATTGTTTTCCTTTTAATCTGTTTCTTATCGTGTCCAATGACACGAATAGGTTTACAGGCTACTATTGCTTCTAGTTCCACTTTGATATCATTCAATTGATCCGTTGTGATAGTTGCGTTGGGATCGTGCACAAACTTTCTCATACAGGGAACATGGAACACAATATGTACCCTATTCATATATATGCAAGATTTCTAACCCGCTCAAGGATTGAAAGTAGACCAACAAACCTAGGTGCCAACTTTCCCTTACTACCAAACCGAATTGTATTTCTCAAAGGAGAAATCTTGACAAAAACCAAATCACCAACGACGAATTCCAAGTATCTCCATCTTCTATCGACATAACTCTTCTTTCTCACCTAAGCAGCCTTCATCAATTTCCGAATAATTTCAATCTTCTTTAAAGTTTATCTAACCATATCTGGCCCAAGTATCAGTTTCTCGCCCGCTTCCAACTAATAGGAAGGGGCGTTGCACGGTTTTCCATATAAAGCTGCATATGGTGCCATGCTAATATTAGACTGATAGCTATTGTTGTAAACAAACTCCACCAGATGTAAATGATCATCCCATAAACTTCCAAAGTCTAGAATGTCGGCTCTCAAGGGATCCTTTAATATGTGATTCGCCCTTTCAGTCTGACCATCAGTTTGAGGATGGTAAGTGGTACTGAGACGTAACTTCCCACATCTATTTGTAATCTCTTTCGTAGTTCACTAGTAAATATTGGATCTTGGTCACTCACAATGCCTCTAGGTACTACATGGAATCGCACAACCTATTTCACATATAATTCTAATAGCTTGTCTACCGTCCTATTTGACTTGATGGGTATAAACTTGGAGCTCTTGATTAATCGATCCACAATGACCCAAATAATGTCATATTCTTCCCTTGTCCTTGGCAACCCATCTATGAAATCCATCGAAACTTACTCCCATTTCCACTCAGGCACTTCTAACGGTTGAAACAAAACACCAAGCTTCTTTTTCTCAGACTTAACTAACTGGGAATTCATACACTTTGAGATGAATATCTCGACATCCTTCTTCATACCTTCCTAGTAATAGGACTATTTCATGTCGCAGTACATTTTATTTCCACCGAGATGCATAGTCAACTTTGATTTATGACATTCTCGAAGTATTTCATCGCTTAACCCATCGACATTGGGTATAACCAACCGTCCATTCTTCCGAAGCTAACCATTTTGATCAATTCTGAACACTTTCATATTCTCAATATCAATGCCAGTTTGTACCTTGATAATGATCTTCAACAATCTAGGATCGCTCTTCTGGCTAGAACTAATTCGCTTGATCAAAGTTGGTCTGATCGTTAAGCTTGATAATAATTCTGACTCCACCTCACATCTGGGCCTGAAGTCATAACCAACTATATACACTAGTTGCTTTCATTCTAGAAACATGGCCTCCAAAAAGACATGTCTCCGACTTAATGCATTAATGACCCCATCACCCTTTCCAAGGGTGTACGCGATAATAAAATCATAGGAATCTAAGAACTCCAACCATCGTTGTTGATGGAGGTTTAAGTCTTTCTGGTAGAAAAGATACTTCATTGACTTATGATCAATGAACAACTCGAATCTTTCTCCCAAGAGGTAATATATCCATATCTTCAATGTGAACACAATCACTGCTAATTCCAAATCATGAGTGGGGTACCTTTTTTCGTGAGGTTTTAGTTGTCGATTAGCATAAGCGACAACCTTGCCCCTTGCATTAACACTGGACCCAACCCAGTAAGACAAGCATCCATGTATACCATCATTTCTTCATTTCCTTTCGGGAAAATCAACACCAGAGCATGCGTCAACTTTTCTTTTAGACTTACAAATGCACACTCGCATCTTGCATCCCAGACAAAAGCCTGATTCTTCTTAGTCAACTGAGTCAAGAGTGCCGCTATCTTGGAGAAACCCTGGATAAACTTTCGGTAGTATCCAGCTAATCCCAAAAAACACCTCATATCGGTAGCGTTTTTGAGTTTAGTCCAATCCTATATTGTTGCTACCTTTGCTAGGTCTACGGAAATACCATTTTCTGAAACAACATGGTCCAAGAACCTCACTTCTCTCCTTTAGAAGTGGCATTTAAAAAAATTAGCTTTAAGCCGGTGTTTCCTCAAAACCTCCAATACAATCCTCAAGTGTTCCTTGTTTCTTCAGTCTTTGAATAGATCAAAATGTCATCAATGAACACACTTACAAACTTATTTAATTGGTATCTGAAAACATGATTCATGAGATCTACAAAGTAATTGGTGCGTTGATCAATCTTAACGGCATAATCAACCACTCATAAAAACCATACAACATTCAAAATACTATTTTAGGAACACTCTCATTTGCTATCTATAGCCGATGAAATCCTGATGCAAGGTCTAAATGAAAAAAATATCCATGCACCATTTAACTAATCAAACAAATCATCTATTCGCGCTAAAGGATACTTATTCTTCCTTATCACCTTATTCATCTCACGGTAGTCTACACATAAGCAAAGTGAACCATATTCCTTTGTGGCAAAGACTACTGGTGCCCCCCACTCATAGATACTCCTCTGAATATATCCCTTTCTCAATAGATCACTCACTTGCACCTCGAGTTCTCATTGCTCCCTTGGTGCCATCTGTCGAAGACGCATCACTATAGGTTTGTCATCTTTCACTTATCAATACGTAATTCAATCTCTCTCTGTGGTGGAAGTCCGGTCACCTCCTCGAACACGTATGGATACTTGCCAGCAATAGGCACACCCAATAGCTCATCACGCGGAATGTCAAGCGAGCACATGAAACTAGCCATCACCTCATCACCAGGTAAACAGTCCAACACCACCATTCTCCCATTATACGCCCCAATGGTCACCAAAGACCTCTCAAATCTACCATCGCCTCGTACCTCTAAAGCCAATCAACTCAGAGTATAATACCAAACCCAGTAAAGCTCAAAACAAAGCAATCACAAACAAAAATGTATCCATGACTTGATAAGATATACCCACAACAAATCATACAAAGGCTAGTAGAGCCACCAATCGGGTTTGTCATGACTAGAGGTCGTTCAACAATTTCAGGTTCCAATTCCAACTTATCTAACAAGTCACTATATATGAAGAAATAGGGAGACCCAGTATTAAACAATACTCAAACAAGAATACCATAAACTGAAAGCATACCTTGGATGACGACACCCTTTCCTTTCTCCACCGATGTTGGGGGCATTTGATAAAGAAGGAACTGCGTTAATAGCATATGCTTTCACCAACTGCTTATTCTTTGGGGTCCCTGGACAATCTTTCTTGAAGTTCCCTTCCTTGTCATAATTGAAGCACTTCTTTACCCTCAGCTTAGACCTACAGTCCTTGATATAGTGGCTCTTCTTGCCACAACCATAGCAAGCGAGTTCAAACTTAGCTTTCTTCTTCCCATCCCTGGCTTGGAAGGGTTTTCTCTTATTAGGAAACTTTTTATTGCCTCCACCGCTAGCCTGCGGCCTTAGCTCCTCGTTTGAAATAACAACAACAACTGCAACCTCAGCCTTCGAATTAGGGTAAAGACTTTACGATCTCAAATTTTTCCCAAGAGTAAACTCAAAAATCTTATCAATATGATTTATAAGCCTCTCCCCTAAGTAGTTTTCAAAACCAGTGCTGAACTTCTAGATTTTCTTTTAAGGAGTGTCAATGAAAGACATCCCATACTTTGATAGAGCGTCGAATTCAACAATATATTCGGTAACGGTCTTGCCTCCTTGCTTAAGCTCAACGAACCTCCTAAACAATTCCGACTTCTGGGTAGCCGAAAAGAATTTCTCATTTGGGATCAGAGCTATCAACTGGTGGAATACCATTAAAGCTTTGATACCAAATGAGATTACAGCCCCGCACTACCAACATCCAAGTAGTGCGCTGTAGTGATGTTTGACTAATGCAAGGCAATCATCATGATTGAAATGAGAAAAATAACCCAAACCTGTCGTATATCTCACAACGCATGAAACAAAATATTATATCAACATAAGATTGATATAAAACAAGCAAGATGGTACAAATTGAAATGAATCATGAACATAAGAATATCCAAATCACAACATAATATAAAATAGTTAAACACATAAACGTCTTTACAATATTGTCTCTACATAAAATGCACTACTATGCCCAAAGTAGTGATCATAGAAATAAATAGGGATAAAAGTATATAGATAATACGTGGAGGCCCCATGATCGTCTCTAGTCAGCTACCCGAGCACACCAATCTATATCTAGTCTGCTCATTTAAGAGCATCCAGAGAAATAAGAAGCAATGCATAAAATCCCAAGTCATACAAAGTCTATAATGAGCGATAGTAATCTCAATCACCAAATAGGGTAATAACATAGGTATAAGGAATCATACTTGACTAGTCCGTGCATCGAAAGAGTTAGCACATATGATCACGTACTCAACCCTATGGTAATCGCAATACTGAATGTAAATGAAAGTGTGCATGACATATTGATATCAAACATCCAAACATAGCAACCATCCTCACGATAACTCACTCAGTGTATTGAGTATACGACATTCGAAACTTTGGTCATCAAATCCATCGTGACACCGGCAGTCCCACCGCGTGAGCTCCACTAAACTATCGCTATGTCCCACTGCATGGACTATAGCCAATAACCCTACGCAGTCCACACCGCATAGGCTCTGGGTCGATCAATCCACACCGCATTGGCTCTGATCCTCCCTTATGTCATTCTCTTAATAGCGTGCCCAAAGTTGCGAATACCGGTAACTCCTTTACATGTGTGCCCCTTGCGAAGTCCAACTTGGAGGTCACCTCGATGGTTCCCGTTTGGATCCTTGGTGGTAACTTTTCATTTAGGCATTCCTCGCATCTCGAGCTTAGGATGGTCGTATTAGAGTTCATCTTCTGAAGAATGTAATCGTCATCATAAAGAAATGCAACACCATACATTCTCCACCATATGGAAACCCCTTCAAGTGCTCCTCCTCGAATTGACCCAACTTTGGTTGGACCTAATCGAACCGGACTTGGTCACCAGTTCCGGATTGACTTAGTCGATCCACACCAGCTCTCTCCCTTTCTACTCCTTGGTCAAATCCACTTCTTCTAAGCCGAACTGGTGCCACCTCCCTTAGCTAAACTAGAACCACCTCCCTTAGCTGAACCGGCTTTGAAGATTCCATAACTCGGTCTATCAAACTCTAAACAATTTGAAATTGTCATCCCCACAAAATTTCATGCCGATCTAACTCTATTGATGCAGCTCGACTAGGTTGAACTGAAAATTGAAGCATCTTTTAAGTGATTTCAAGCATCTTATTTCTCCATTTGAAGGCGTCTGCATCCGTCCTAGAATTCCTAGGCAATGTATCAACATACCAAACATACTAAAGCAACATTTAAATCAACTAAATTAGATTAAACACCCCCAAAGAAGCATATATTCCCCTAACCTCTTAAATTCCGGGTTTCACAAGTCATCCAATTCAACCCCAAACTTATATATGTGTCATCATATGATTAATAACGAAGTATAAGCATTTTTTTCCTTATTTTTATAAGGTGTTTACATGTTGATCTACCCTAATTAGTGAGCAAAAACTCTATTTACTCACATCAATCACCCACAAAAGTACTAGACCCAAATTAAAGAATGTTTGGCTTAGATCGCAATGTGTTGCAGTAGCTCTTGCCTTGTTTTAATGTTGATTTGACTTGATATTCACTTAGGATGGTTGTTTAGCTAAATAAAGTAAGGATTTATGATGATTTAGAGCATGGAGGCCATTAATGGAGTTTAGATCTATTCTTGGGAGTTGTGCAGTGAATATGAGAAGATCCTCCTATTACTTTAGCCCCCACAAGCTGCCAAACCTGAAATGGATTGTGGTCTCCATTTGTTAATGACCTATCCAGTCCAATTAAGTCATCCCAACATTATTTTAGTCATTCTTACCAAATGGCAAGTCTGTTTTCTTAATGTGACCACTTCACAGAATGTGAAACCGTCATTTGAATCAATGGAGGTGGTTTCAGGTCTAAATTCTCTACCAATCAAAAGTAATATGTAAAACAAGATTCACCAAGGGTGAAATGGTCACATTAAAATTTGATAAAAATAGTGAAGATAGGAAATGACCCTATTAGTCATTTCTCATAGTTATACGGTCATACGATCCTATACGTAAATAACATAAATATTCTACGATCCTCCGATACGTAGAATACGAGTCCTTACAGGCATGATATTCTACTAGTGCTTACTGATCTAAATGAACTTTGGGAGGTCGATAAGCAAATCAAAGAATTTTTGAATGAGGGCTTTATTAAGCAACTAAGCCATTGGGTTTCTGAAAATTAAGGATGCTTGAACTCGTTGAACCTTTTATTATTTGAGTAATTAATGACAACAGTCATCGAAGGATAAGAATTTCTGCATCAAAATAACCATAGCCGATGAAAGCGAAGAAGAAGCAGCATAAAATTGATTCATCATTCTATTTTCACGATCTTTTGCAGTCATAGAGTCTGAGTAAGAATGAAGGGAAAAACCTTAATCTTTATGAGGTCAGTCTATACCTCAAGACCTAGAGCTTTTATAAGGGGATTGAGGGTCCTTGAGAAGCTTTTCCTTTACAAGTGAAGATCCTATAGTTGGCTAGCAAGTAGCAACCTCCACACTCTTAAGGATGAGAGGCGAATGACCAACGTTCAACTCATCCCTTTCAAAGTAACCTCTTGCAAACATTATTTTCCCATATCCTTGAGGTTTAGCTTATTGCTGATTAAGTTAAAGTTTCTATGAGAGCCCATCGTGTCTGTTTAGATAGAGAGGGTTAGTAGAATTGTTTATAATGCAAAATTTTATAGTGAACACATATAGTGTATCTTTTATGCAGAAGCAAGGTGATGGATCACTAGATCCCTCCATGCTACCCTTCAAAGTCATTAATTAATGTTTAGGTTGTCCAAGGCAAAAAGTGATGCCATATCACAATCACAAAAAAAATATAAAATTGGTTCCTGTGTTCAATATGTTATAGTCGCAGTTTTTGAAAGAATATATCCTTAAAAGCATCTCAAAATTGGCATTTAGTCACTCGGAAATGTTCCTGTTCCTCCCAAGGAATCCATAAGACATTCATAATATTTACATTTTGTCAACCAAATTAGATTAATGGATGTTGCCTAAATGCAAAACCAAAAGTTATGCATGTATTATAAGATATAAGGAAACATGAAGAAAAGGAATTCTTAAGTGCAAAATGCCATTTTTGAAAACATAACGATTGTTTGAATAAAGAAATATTCATGCTTAAACAAAATATATTTGGAAAATAGGTCTTCCTCAAATTTTAATTTGTTGCAAAACTTAAGTAGAAGAGTGAAGAGTACTCTAATTTTCTATTAAAGAGTACTCTAATTTTCTCTTGACTTCATGCAAAAATCAAAGTTGTCTATTCGTCAGAGGGTAATCGAATGCTCTCATGTGGATGATTCATAGACTTGTGAGGATGGAATATCCATAAGGATAGAGCTAAAATAGGGTAACATTGAGATAAACCAAGACTTTGATATCCGAGCATGTAGTGAAGGATTTGCACTACATGAACAATAATATCTTCTGTAAGCCATGTACCCTTTAAAATTTTCGTGAGTCTATTGGTCAGGATATATAAAAAGCATATCACCCTTGTGCATTCTATGACTTGAGTCTTGTTATGAACCAAACTTGATAGAACTCACCCTTAAAAGCTTTTTTATAAGGGAAATGTGCATAGTTGGTCATTTATACATCACCAATCCCATTCCTAGCGATGATACATTATTTGCAATTATGCTTCCAAAGTCTAAAATCTACATCGACACTCTATTAAACATCGCTCATATAATGTTAATATATAATAGAATGACTTCATGCCCATACATGTTGCAAATGGATTTCAAACTTTTTATATCATGATGTTAGGCTCTAATTCCATAACTAGGTGGAACTCACATCAAAAGCTAGCTTGTATGAGGAGGGTACCAAGTTGGTTATGTGTGCATCACTTATCACATATTAAACGATGTTGAACATAATATATCACCATGTTTCCAAGTTCGATGTCAACATTAGTGCTTTATTAGGCTAACACAATATATATATATATATATATTCAATGTTTAGCAGAGTGGCATGTTGCCCATGCATGTTGTCCATGCCCATAAATGTCGCCAACAAATTTTGAACTTTTTCTATAGTTATGTTAGGCTCTTATACTAGTTGTCATGAACCGAACTAGGTAGAAATCATTCTAAAAAGATATGTAAGAGGAAAGCACCTAGTGGTTATATATGCATTGTTTGTCCTATGTTGTAGGACATTAAATGCCACCATGCTTCCAAATTTGATGTCTGTGTCGGTGCTCCATTAGACTAACACCACCCTACAATGTCAATATACAATACAGTGATAGCCTATTTTAAAGTAATGATTAATACTTCTTGCTTAGGAGCCATTGCCCATAAAGTTTTGGCTTGAATCTTTTAGTGTTATAGTCTATTAGATTGAAGATTACCAACTAAAGTACTAAAAGACATAAGTACAATATAAAAGTTTTTTAGCATAAAACTAGGGTATCGAAATTTAAAAATATTTGGATGTTCATATTTTCCATACATAAGACCACACAATTCTCATAAGATGATTTTTGGGTCTACACCTTGCACATTCTTGGGATGTGCTACAAATTAGAAAAGTTACAAATGTTTTGATATAAATGAAAAGACATTTGGCATGTAGTTTTCAATGAATGTACCTTTTCGTGCTCAGACAGACATAAAGATGAATAAAACAAAAAAGAATTACAATCCAAGGATTTCTACACCATTTATACATTTACTTTCAAATGTATGGAATCAAGAAGAAACTGGAAAGAATCCAGAGAACTTTGCTCCGTAACAAATAGTGCTTAATGAACTAGATCAGCATAAGTCTTTTAAATTCTTCAAGTCAACCTTTTGACATCATAACAAGTGCATTACAAAGTCACAGATAGCTAGAGCTAAACATTTAGCGATATAAACTGGAAAGCCATACTAACCAAGCTAAAGATACATTACACAATGAACCACAAACTAAAGCTGGACATGATTACAATGGCATAAAGTGATATTTTCAAAACAAATACACATATTGTTATAATTATTTTGAGTAACTAGAAACATTTTAATCAAGCTATAAAAGACAAAAATTGGAAAGCTGTTATGGATGACGAGTATAATGCACTTATGAATAGCAAGTCATAGATTATTGTTCATCCAATTAAGCACAGAAACAATTTTGGATGCTGATGGGTTGCTAGTGGACATACAGATTGAAAAGGAATTCATATGGTACAATTGCTAGATATAACGCCAGATTAGTTGCAAAGAATTGCATACAACAATATGGCTTTTATTTTATGAGATATACTCTCCAGTAGCCAAGCCAACAACTATAAAAATCATACTCACAATAGCGTTGTATAAAAACCACAATATTAAACAAGGGGATTGTTAAAGGGTCTCCACTTTTGGTTAAGAAGGGGACAATTTTTTATTTTTTTATGAATTGTTAAGGGGAGGACAAAACAAATTAGCCTCCTCTTAAACATAAAATAAAAATTCCAAAACTAACCCTTAGCAAACAACACTGAAAATCAAGTAGTGTATATTAATAATAACCAAAGAATGGCATTCTACACGACATCTGGAAAGAATTTTTCAAAGTCAGTTTGTTGTTATAAACAAAATAGGACAAAAATAAATTATTCTTGGTATATCGTCTTCAAGCAAGCAATGTTTGATGTATTCATCAAGCCGGCGAAGAAATTTCAGAATTCTGACTCATGTTTACACTTATAGATAATAACTATAAGGACCAAGTCAAAACAAAAAGGGGGAAATAATTTGCAGCTACCTATATAAATATGTTATGTTTATATAATTCATCACTAGTTTTTGCAATATTATTTCCCATACTTTCAGAGATAAGTCATATAAAAAATTCTAGTGTAACAATGGAAAATCAAGCAATTGAAAATAACAAAGCTGGAGCGACGTAGAATATAGAAAGAAGTCAATTGAACTACTGGAAGAACTATGCATGCCAAAAGTGTAGGTCACAAGATAAGGGTATTTTAGTCTATGTATATGTATTTTTCTAAAATCCAAACCCCCCTTAACAAATAAAAATTAAATTGGAGTCCCCTTAAAATTGAACCCCCTTAACCAAAAGTGGAGTCCCTTTAACAATCCCCTTAAACAAATAGATGTTAACAATGCTTTCTTAAATATGGAACTATAGGAATAGGTGTATATGGAATAACCTAAAGGTTATAAATACACAAAATATGTGTGCAAGCTCAATAAAGCCATATATGGTCTCAAGGAATCATCTAAAGTGAGGTTTGATAAGCTAAAATCATATTTTAGGAGATCTTACTGTTACATTCTAATATATGTTGATTATCTAATTGTTATAGATAACAATAAGGCGGAAATTAGCAAAGTTATCCAATACTTGGAAAAGAAGTTCTCTATTAAAGATCTTGGTAATTTAAATTAGTGTAAAATAGGGAGAAGGACAAATTTAACAAAAATTTTGGTGAAAAGTATGAAAAGTTTAGTATTTAGTGAGAAGGCCAAATGATAGTGTAAATGGGAAAATGTTAGTGGCCCCCCTGAATTCAACCTTTAGTGTAAATGTGTCCTTCTCCCTAATTTTGAAACTTTCCATATTTTTCACCAAAAAAATTCCAAAGTTTGTCCTTTAAAAGAAAACCCTCTTTAATTATTTCTTGGGAATTGAAGTTAGAAAGGTCCAGTCCAGAGATTTTCTTAAGTAGAGGAAATATATTATAGATGTGAAGTGACCCATTTTCCACTATGATTTTTATAGTCATTTTTTTACTTTGGATATTTTTTTACTTGATCATTTCTAAAATTAGTTTACATGCCATCTACCCCAAGATCCTGTGCACTAATATATAATACATTTTACTACCCATCTACATATATGATGATATGCGGATGCATATAGACTAAAAGAGTAAGTCCTTTAATAAATTCATTTGCATAACAAGCCAACCAGTTCAACATGACTTAAGATAATTAGAGTTATACTTTGGATCAAGAACTATAAATGGGTGTAAGTAATCCATTACTACTGGATATAATCTGTTAAAGAGAGTGAAACAATACAATGTCACATGTGTGAGAGTAAGTGGTTACAAACTAGACAATTATACTCGGTTTTGCCATAATTACACTACATGTTTTTGTGTATATTTTGGTTCAGCCAACTAATTCACCACTGAGTGGTATTCTTTGGCTACTTGTATATGTTTAGTTACTTCTTCACATGTATGAACAAATAAGGTCAATATTGAATTAAAGAAATTAGCATACATGTTTAACTTTATGTGAAATAGCATCAGCATTTATACTTAAATGATTAGATATGTGGCTACTTGAATGATCCACAACTCATTCTTTCATGAAACCGGAATGACACACATATACGCATATTATTTATGTATCATATATGTCAATCCTACTGATATCTGCAATACCCATGCAATACCATTACACATCTATTTCTTTTCCTTATGTCCAGGTAAATTTATCCTGCTTAAGACCATATTAAATATCATGATATTACCAGATTTTTCTTTACATTTACATATTCATATATTTGTATATGAAATGCTCATGTTCATTAATCTGATATTATATCTCCATTTCTGGTATATTAATTCATCTAAAATACTTAAAGAAAAACACATCAACAACCTTGTCATCAGTACATTAGTTATATTGCATTACATAGTTAAACCTTACTTAAACTTCATTCATACAACTTCACTAAATGAAACCAAAGCTAATATCGCTGCATAGTCTTAATCATTCTTCTTGCTGATTCCACTTAAATATTAAAAGCCTTTAGTTCTTCATCATAATAGATCCAGTAGAACTTCATTTGCTAACCTGAAACAAATCCCAGAGCTGCCTCAATGAGACACCTAGTAGATTACAAAGGCAATCAAACCAGGTCAGACTATGTCTGGTATGAACATTTATTAATTAAACATAATAATATAAGTACATAACATATTTAGATATACTTATAAATTATCATATCAATTAATTTACTAGAAGAAAAAGGGAAACATGTTAAATCATTCAACCAACAACAAACACATGCATATCACCATCTTTCCATGTTTTGCCCTCCCATCCGATTAATCCAGATTTTTCCTCATTAATCATATTAATTCCTCTTTGTTATCGAACACCTTGTATGCACTATTTTTGGATCCCTCAACTTGTTACCCCAAACCCAAAGGCATGTAGAGCATTATATGCCATGCTTATACTTAACCTCTATACCCTGACGTTAAATAGATATATAACGATCTCCCTGGAATTTTTATTCTTAATTTATGTGTTAATCCCCAATTATTTGAATGCTTTTATAGTGTGTAACCCCTCCCTTGTTCTCTGGTATTTATATCATTATCATGATATGCACCCAATAAGCTTCTAATTTACACACTCTACTAATTATACATAACAATCAATAATAACCATAGTCATTCATCACAAATATTTAGGCAATCATCCAAGCATTTATATACTTATAATATCCTGTTGTTAAATAAAATATATTTGTTGGGAGCACATATGAGTATATACATATGATCAACACTGGACATGTCATAGCCTCTTTAGTTTGCTGTAAATATCTGATTAGGAACTTTTAAGGCATTTCCTCAACCCACATTCTTTTAGCAAAGAATGTTGCCCAGTTTAATAAATCGGCAATATATGTATATGTATGTATATATATATACATATATATACATCTGATCTATTTATCTTTTTCATTAATGAACAGGTATAAGCATGAACCCACTTGTTCATACTGTCTATCACTAAACTATTTATCCTACCTTACAGAAAGCCCTTTTTAATTTTTAACAATGCATATGTATAACATGTCCAGGTAAATCCATTCAAATATAACCCTATAAATATATTTTACAAACAGTACTGTATTCATAAAATATATTAATCACTCATCAATTAATTGATATATATATATATATATTAAATAGGTAAAGACATATATACATATACTTAACTTTCTAGCTGCCTTTGTCTAGGTCTTAATGCTTTTAAATATGAGTAAATAATAAATGTTCACCTTATATATTCCTAGTATTCACTTGCCCCAAGAAGATGTATGATTTTTGACTACTCTTCCTATATCCTTCTTTTGAATATTTTTTACCCAAATGAGTAAAATAACCCATATTTTATCCTCCCCATGTAGCAAGTTATTCAGGTGCAGTTGTGGTCCAAGAATGATAATTTTGGTCTTTTCTAAATGCTGCCTTTTGTTATCTAATTTTTCATACAATACTTTTAGCAACATTCTCATGTTTCATTCCAATTGCATGACCCTTGATTCTCACGTGTTATTCATATTGAGAAACCTGAATATCTCTTCATTATATTGTATATTTAGAATACATTGTTTTTAACGCCTACGATGGCGGCACACACTAGTTTTCTGATTTCTTTTTCTTGCTAAATTTTATCATGGCTTTTTAGTCTTCTTGAACTAGTGGTTTTCTCTGATGCTTCTGGGTTAGAAGCACAAATTACTGTAGCTGTAGAACAGAATGAAACGGTAGATAATCGTTCATAGTCTGAAGAAGAAGAAGACTTGGTGAGTAATCTCTTTGAGGAAAATTTTGATAATATTGCTAAATCCGCAGAGGCAATCACTAATAATGGTTAAGGGATTGGAAACAACACAGAAGGTAATGCTGATACTACCAATGGTTTTAAAGCACAAGTTAACACTACTCAAGAGGCGGTAGGTCATAATATTAATTTAGGTAATCATGACAAATCTGCTAAAGGAAAATCTGGTTTGTCCAACTTTGCTGAATCATGTGGGTCAAAGATTACCACTGTTGTTAATCTATTCATGTCTAAATCCTCTCCTATTGCAACAAAATCCTGCAATTCTGCACCTCTAACTTCCACACCCTCAAAATCTTCCCCTTATGAACACTTGAAACCTCCCTCAAACCTTCAGCTACCACCCCAAAATGTAACTGGCTCGGATTTGACTTTTCCTTTTTTTTAACACTGCTCTGCTATCTATAGCGGTGCCCACAAGCTCACTTCCATCTTCTAATTCCAAGAGCAATAAACTGAGAGGAAAATTTGGGGTTGAAGACGATCTAGATGAAGGAAATGATTATGGTCCAGAAGATGGGATGCCTCTTAGTAGTAAAATGAAAACTACAAGAAGTCATACACGAAAAAATCCAATGTATGACCCTTCTCTTACTTGAAGTGCTGCTGATGTACTTCTTAACTTTTTATGAGAATAGCTCCTGTTTAACTTTAATGAAGCTAGCTGTGATTTCTTTGATGTTAAGTGCTTTTCTGTGCTTGGGGGTGATTATGATAGCAAGTGGATTTTTGATGCTAACAGCAGTTTCATGGCATATTGATCTTAAGTTAGCATATTTTCATTGATCACTCTAAATATTGGAAGAAGATCTGAGGTTTCTTAAACTTCAATTAATTCATTTGGATGTTTGGATTATTTTGGTTTCATGGTTTGCTATAGTATTGTGGTACAATTGTTCAAGCATGGTGTTGTTGTTATAGACATATTAATTTGCTTTGGTCAATTGCGTGCTGGCAAGAGTGCTTTTTGTTGTAATTCTGATTCTATTTTGGTAGTCTAAGGCAGGTAATTGTCAAGAGTATGTAAATATTTTTAGCTGTTTTTTCTCTTTGATTGTAACTCTTGAAGTTGTGAATAAAAATTTTCACTCGCCTTTCAAAAAAAAAAAAAGAATACATTGTTTAACCCACCAGGTAATATATTCACACACACACACACACACACATATATATATATGTTCCTACACATACTTTATAAAGGATTATGTTAACTTTTCCTTTATTAAAATTTTCCTTATTTTTAAATTCCCATTAAAAATCTTTATACTTAAGTTCAACAATAAATTAATTATTTTTCCATCACTAATTCCCTGGGTCCTCACAAACTCTCCCTCTAAAAGGAAACGTGTCCCACAATTATGATTCCCATAGTTTAATTATGTAGTTAACCATGACATAAAAAGAAAACACACCTTTTCTTTCCATAGGAAGCAACTATCAAGGCTTCTTGAATTCAGTGAACATGTTAGGATACTTTGCTTTTACCTTATCCCCAACCTCCCAGGTACAATCATTTGTATCTAAACTCCATTGAATCTTCACCAACCTTATAGTTTTATTCCTTAGTTTCTTTTCCTCCGCGGCAACCATTCCCATTGGCCTCTTCTCATATACCAAATTCTCTTTTATCTTAACCTTGGTTGGAGAATTTAAGTTAGTTTCTTTGTTATGAACCCACCTTCTTAACTGAGACACATGAAATACATCATGTATATTTCCCAACTCTTCTGGTAACTGCAATTTATAGGCTAATGCACCTATCTTTTGAATAATTTTATAAGGCCCAATATACCTTGGTGACAGCTTACCTTCTTTGCCAAAACTCAATATTTTTCTCATGGGTGAAACCCTAAGAAAAACATAGTCTCCTACATTGTATTCCACTAGTCTTCTTCCCTTGTCTGCATAAGCTTTCTGCCTTTGTTGTGCGCTTTTCATCCTGTGCCTTATTAATTCAAACTTTTTTGAAGTCTCCTTCACTTGCTCTGGTCCAATAAACACTTTTTCTCCCACATCTAGCCAACATGCTGGTGAAATACAAGGCCTTCCATAAAGAGCTTCGAATGGCGCCATTCCAATAGTTGATTGAAAACTATTTTTATATGCAAATTCAGCTAGATATAAGTGATCTTACCAGCTGCCTCCAAAGTCAAGAACACATGCCTTAAGCAATCCTCCAAAATCTTATTTTCAATCTTTGTTTAGCCATCAGTTTGGGGGTGGTATGCTGTACCTAAGCATAACTCCAACCCCGAGGCCTCTTGAAAGCTTCCCCAAAACCTAGAGGTGAAAAGAGAATCTCTGTCACTAATGATTGTTTTTGGAACTCCATTCAATCTTTCAACTTCTTTCATAAATAACTTGGCCAGTTTATTTGCATTTCTATCAGATCTTATGGGTATAAAATGTGCAGAATTTGTCAACCTATCTATCACTACCCATATGCTATCATTATCCCTCTGAGTTCTTGGTAATCCATTTATAAAATCCATTGAAATACTCTTTCATTTCAACTTTGGCACTTCCAATGGTTGCATCATTCCTGAAGGCTTTTGATAATCTACCTTGATTTGTTACCAGGTCATACATTTTGGTACATATCTTGCCACTGCTTCCTTCATTCCTGGCCACCAATAAACCCTTTTAAATCATGATAATTTTTTGTTGATCCTGGGTGTGTGGTGTACTTTGTTTTATGATGTTCATCTAGAATTTCTTTCTTCAATTCTTCATCATCTGGTATACAAATCCTTCCATTCTTTCTAAGATACCCTTGAACATCTAACCAAAATTTTCTATTGCTACTTCTGCCATCAATGATTCTTTCTTTTCTTTTAGTTGCTTATATTGTCCTTGCAACTTTCCTATTTTGTCTATCAAAGTTGACTTTACAAAGACCAAACTTAAATTCTCATACTCAACCATATGACATGAATTTTTCTTGTATTTATTTTTTCTACTATTTATCTCTATTTCACTTAGTAGGGTCAAGTCTTTAAATTCATATACCGTCAATCTTGCTAATTAACATGTTGTCTACTTAAGGCATCTGAAACTTTATTTGCCTTCCCAGGGGTGTATAAAATGTCCAAATCATAGGAAGCAAAAAACTCTACCCATCTATGTTGCCTCATGTTAAGATCTTTTCGAGAAAATAAAAAACTCTACCTATCAAGTTGTTGTTTTGGTGTTTGTGGTCAGTTCTATATGTTGCTATGACTGTATGGTATGCTTTGTGATTGATTAGAAAAGTTAGAATGGTCAAAAACGCCGTCGTATGGCGTAAAACAGTCGCTGGAAGAACTGCAGGAAATTGGCTAGCAACCGGATCAGATCGCCCTTTTTGAACCCGACCAGGTCGTGACACCATCTTCACGAGCCGCCGCGAGTATGCATCCACGAACTGATCTCCTATACTGAGGTGTGACACGAGCCCTGCATCGCAATCCAGCTTAGAGCACCTCGACCCGCTCCGATGGAAGAAGCTCGACCCGATCCGATGGAAGGAGCTCGACCCGATCCGATGGAAGGACACACGACCCGACCCGAAGTCACGACCTGAACCGGAGCATGCACGACGACTCGAACTAGAAGCACCCAACCCGACCCGATGGGTGAGTACGACCCGACCCGAACAGGGGTGGTGACCACGGACTGAACGAGGAAAAGAAAACCGATCCAAACCAGTATGGTGACTGCGGACTGAACCAGGAAGCTTGAACGCGAGGCAGGAGCTATGAACTGAATGAAGACTGATCCGGAGGAGGAGAACAAAACCCAAGATGCAAAGGAAGTCCAAATGAGAAGTAGAACTCAGGATCCAGATGGGAACCAACGAGTCGACTTCATGAGTTGGACTTTGCTGCGGGATGTGTGCTAAGGAATTGTCGATGTCTATGACTTTGGATCACTATGTATGGGAGGTACGTGGACGGATTTAGGGCCACAGTGGCCTAGGTACACCAGTGGGCTATAGACCAATGAAGTGGGGTCATTTGAAAGGGTTTGGTCATGATCCCATGGGATAAGCTTGGTGGTAGCAGTAGTTGTACAAGTTGAACTCCGTCATTACCTCGATGGGTCTAGTGATCAAAGTGGTGGATATCGTATGCTTTACGCAATGAGTGAGAGATGTGAGGATGGTTTCTATGCTTGATTTGTTTTCCATCACTATGACATGCACCCCCACCCCCGTATTCTTTATACCATGTGTTAGTGGCACATTAGAGTATTGTACGGTATGTAGTGCTAACTCTTTGGTTGCAGGTCCAGGTTCAGGTATGGTTTGGTATACCTGTTATTGTTCTGTTTTGCTGCTTATCGCTCATACCAGACTTTTTGTCTGACCCAGAGTTTTATGCCTCTTCTTATTACTCTGGGTGCTCTCACGAGCAGACTAGAGACAGGTTAGCTGGTGATGCACGAGTAGCTGTACTGGAGACGAGCAGGAGGCTTCCACGTATGATATATAGATATTCTCCTTGTGTTGTTGCTGGTCACTACTTTGGGCATTAGTAGTGTACCCTTCCTTTCTTTTACTTTAGAGACAGTTTTAAAGTTGTAATAATGATGATGTGGAACATAAGCTATATTTGGATTTTCCGCTGCTATGATGTTTAGTTTTCAGCTTATGCACTGTCTCGCCTGTTTTATGTCAAGTATGTTGTTATTATATTTTTCCCATGCGCTGTGAGACATTCTATAGGTTTTTGATTAGTTCATTCTCTTCTTTCCTTTCTTTGGTGACCGTTCCGTGCTAGTCGGGCATGTGTACAGCGCACTTTCGGAGGAAATGCCGGCTGGTGCGGGGCGGGCCGTCACACACACACACACGTATATCTTAAATAGGTAAAAACATATATACATATACTCAACTTTCTAGTTGCCTTTGTCTAGGTCTTAATACCTTAAAATATGAGTAAATAAAAAATGTTCACCTTATATAGTCCTAGTATTCACTTTCCCCGAGAAGATATATGATTTTTGACTACTCTTCCCTTATCCTTCTTCTGAATATTTTGTACTCAAATGAGTAAAATAACCCCTAGCTTACTGTTGACTGATTTATAGAGATTACTAGCGTTTCCTATTTAGGGAGAGCCCCATTTTATCCTCCCCATATAACAAGTTATTCAGATGCAGGTATTGTCTAAGAATGATTATTTTGATCTTTTCTAAATGTTACCTTTTGTTATTTAATCTTTTAAACAATACTTTTAACACCATTCATGCTTCATTCCATTTGCATGGCCCTTGATTCTCACGTGCTATTCATATTGAGAAACCTGGATATCTCTTCATTATAATATATATTTAGAATACATTCTTTAGCCCTCCAGGTAATATATTCACACACACACACACACACACACACACACACACATATATATATATATATATATATTCCTGCACATACTTTATAAAGGATTATGTTAACTTTTCATTTATTAAAATTTTCCTTATTTTTAAATTCCCATTAAAAATCTTTATACTTAAATTCAACCATAAATTAATTATTTTTCCATCACTAATTCCCTGGGTCCTCACAAGATGCCTTAGTCAAAGCAAAAATGGATGAAGCTAACTCTCTGCCCACATCAAGGGTCATCAATCCACATTTATTTGGAAACATGGGAGAATCAATATTTAATGATAAACAATATAGTATCTTATCCGGTGCTTTATAATATATAACTATAACAAGATTTGACATTGCATTTACTATTAATAATTTTTGTCAATTTATCTAGAAAGTTATGTATGAGCACGAGAAGATAGTACAGAGGACTCTAAGATATCTTAAAGGAACAACAAATTGTAGCCTAAAATTTAATGCCTTCAAAAATGTCAACATAACATAGTATGTTGATGTAGACCGAGTTGATTATCTTAATGATAGAAGATCTACTACCGGGTATTGCACATGCATTGGAAACATTTTGTGTCATGGTGCTTAAAGAAGCATGCTACCATTTTTAGATCCAACATAGATGTCGAATATAAAAATGTGGCAAGTTCTACTGCTGAAATCATGTGGATATTGGCTCTATTTAATGAAGTAAATATTCACGTACCAAACCAATTGTATGGTATGACTGTAAAGACCCGCATTCTACGCATCGAAGGATCGTAGAATATTTATTTCTTTCACATACGAAGTCGTATGGTCATGTAACTTTAGGAGACGACTACTGGGGTCATTTCCCATGTTCATGATTTTTGCCGTTTTTTATATGACCGTTTTGCCCCTAGTTAATCTTGTTTCGGCCATAACTTTTGATTGGTAAGGAGTTTTGACCTGAAACCACTTCCACTTCCATTAGATCTGGATGATGGTTTACCTTTTCAATAGAGTGGTCACATTAGCCAAACGGACTCACCGTTTGGGAGATATGGCTGAAACAAGGTTTAGAAGGTGAAAAACATCTTAACCAGGCCCAATTAGGGTGATTAGCAAGAGGGCCCACAGCCCATTTCGGGATTAGGGTTATGGGGAGGCTGAGAACAGTTAGGAAACGAATTTTATTTCATTTTTCAGCCGCCTAAAACATTCCTCTAACCCTAGCCATGGCCTCCACCTTCTAATTTCATCCCAAATCGCTCCTAATCGCTTTCTAATTGAAGATTAAGCCAAGATACGTCAAATCAAGGGGAAATAACACCAAATCAGAGTTGGAGCTACTGTGTTGCATTAGAATTTGACCCAAAACAATAGCAAAATTCAGATCTATAATTTATTTGTTGCAAAGGTGAGTGATTTGCATTGTTTTTCACTAATTACGGCTAATTATGGGTGATTAGTGATAATTAGCGAAATTATGGCTCAGAAAAATCTGGAAAAATTTGTAAAATTCTTAAATATTATTTTGGGCCTCTGTTAGAAATTTGGTTTAATTTGGTTAAGTTTTTCTAACCCTATAATTAGTTATGCTTAAACATGATTAGGGGAAAACATGGGTTCTTGAGTATATTTGATCTATATTATCATGATTATTTATTGTTTTGGTGTTTGTGGATGACTATACATGTTGCTATGACTATTTGGAATGTTTTGTAATTGTTTAGAACAGTTAGAATAGTCGAAAACGCCGCCATGTGGCGTAAAAACAGTCGTTGGAAGTTGCAAGAAAAATATGCAGGAGCTAGACCGTATTGGATCGCCCCTACCCGAACCGACCCGTTCGTGAAGCACATGCCACGACCCGACCTGATCGTAGAGCACACTCCCATCACGAATCGGACCACCCTTCACGAACCGCCTGTGCCAGGAGCTGGTGCAACACCCACGAGCCGACCTGGAGCATCGCAAACTGAACTATGGGCCACGAGTGGACCTAAACACCACGAACAACCACTACAACTCGAGAACTAGAGGGAGGACTACGAACCGATCATGAAGGCCACGAACCAGATCCTGGAGTCACGATGTCACGAGCCACGAGTCGTAGGGGGATCACGAATCGATGGCCACTAGCAGGAATCACGAGCCGATGTCAGGAGGGCGAACCATGAAGCGAAGCATGGACATGAATGGAAGCTTGGAGCTACAAACTGAAGAAACACGAACGGGAAGAGACCAAAACCCGAGATGCAAAGGTAGTTCAAATGAGAAGTTAGAACTCGGGATCCAGATGGGAACCAACGAGTTAACTTCACAATTGGACTTTGCTGCGGGACGAGTACAAAGGGGTTATTGATATCCATAACTTTAGCTCACCACTTAGAGATGGATTAGTGGCTATGGATCGGTGCAATGGGGTTATAGTGACTCTATGGAGCAAAGTGATCGTAGCGAATGATTGGGTGATCGGGTGGTGGATATCGTATGCTTTACGCACTGAGTGAGAGATGTGAGGATGATTGCTATGTTTGATGTTTGCTATCACCATGACCCACACCCCCATTTACACTTTATGACAGTATTACCTTAGAGTACTGTGCATCTTGTTGTGCTAACTCTTTGGTTGCAGGAACAGGTTCAGGTATGATTGGATTATACCTGTTATTGTTTTGTTTTGTTACTTATCGCTCATACCAGACTTTTGTCCGACCCAGAGTTTTATGTCTTTTCTTATTACTCTGGGTGCTCTTAAACGGGCAGATTAGAGACAGGTCAGGTGATTATGCACGAGTAGCTGTACCGGAGACGAGCAGGAGGCTTCCACGTATGATATATACATATATCTCCCTGTGTTGTTGTTGGTCACTACTTTGGGCATTAGTAGTGCACCTTTCTATTTTGCCTTAGAGACAGTATTTTGAAGTTGTAATAATGATGTGGATCATAAGCTATATTTTGAATTTCCGCTGCTAAGATGATTATGGTTTAGTTTTCAGCTTATGCACTATCTCGCCTGTTTTATGTCAAGTATGTTATTATTATATTGTATTCCATGCGCTGTGGGACATTCTACAGGTTCCTTGTTAGTTCAAATTCCTTTCTTTTCCTTTCTTTAGCCACCGTCATGTGCTAGTCGGGCATTGGCACAGTGCACTTTCATTGGAAATGTCGGCTGGTGCGGGGCGGGCCGTCACATTTGGTATCAGAGCTCTAGGTTGCGTAGTTAACCTAGGGAAAGACACCAGGGAGAGATAGTACACGTATATGAGAGCGCATATTTGTGATATTTTGGTTTTCAAAAGCTATATATATACACTATTAGTATATTTAAGGATGAAGTCGCACTGCACTGGCACCACTGAAGAGATGGTTAAACGTTTTCTCCTTACAGATTGAACGATGAGCCGATATACTAGGGGTATCGGTAGAGGAGCTAATAATGGGAATGCTCAT
The DNA here is from genome assembly GCA_030737875.1 of Allium sativum. Classification (NCBI taxonomy): domain Eukaryota; kingdom Viridiplantae; phylum Streptophyta; class Magnoliopsida; order Asparagales; family Amaryllidaceae; genus Allium; species Allium sativum. The sequence goes on from CM060918.1 coordinate 201,431,517, forward strand.
GATATGAGGACGATGTTTACTACCTTCATGCGAGAGATGCTTAGGGATGCTCGGGGAGCAGTTCCTAATGCTGCTAACGGTGGTGGTGCAGTAGTGCAGGCGCCTAAGGCCGATTTCGCTAAGCTTAACAAGAATTATACTAGTCTTGGCGAGAAGCCGTTCCATGGAACGGAGTCGGCTACAGATGTTCAAGATTGGTTGGATAGTTGTGAGCGCATCTTCGAGGACTTGGGAATCGATGATGCCATGAAGAGAAAGTTAGCATTGCGTCAGCTTCAAGGACGAGCTATGAATTGGTGGAATGCTATTAAAGCAGCTACTCCTGAAGATCAAATTACTTGGACTCAGTTTATGACTCGTTTCAGCGAAAAGTTCATTCCAGCTGCTCACAAATCTGAACTGTTTAGGAAATTTTTGGAGCTTAAGAAGAATGGTAGGGTAGTCTTGGAATATATTGCTGAGTTCGATACTTTATCGAAGTATGGATTATCTCTTATCGACACTGCCGAGATGAAGAACGAGAAGTTCATAACCGGCTTAGATGAGTACTTAGGGGAAAGGCTGATAAACCACATCGACGAGACGTTCGAGTCTATAGTGGGAAAAGCATTGAGATCGGAGATTCTTTACCCTAAGTCAAAGGTCGATGTTGGTATTGCATCTATAGAGGAACCAAAGCCGCAAGCAAGTGGTGGAGGTAAGAAGGAGTCTTAGAATAAGAGAAAACAGGATCAGACCAAGGGTGGTCAGAAAAAGAAGGACAAGAAAGATAAAGAGTGCTTTAGTTGTGGCAAGAAGGGCCACTATGCTAGAGATTGTCAGGAAAAGCATGGGGAAAGGAAGTGCTTCAATTGCGGCCAAGTGGGACATCACAAGGATAATTGCCCGCAACCCCCTAAAGAGAAGCAGATTGTGAAAGCATATGCTATCAACGCTGTTCCTTCTTCATCGAATACCCCAACTGCGGCAGAGAAGGGAAAGGGCGTCATTATTCGAGGTATGCTTTCTATTTATGATGTTTCTGTTCTAGTTTTGTTGATAGCGAGGCATCCCATTCCTTCATATCTAGTGACCTGGTAGATAAGTTGGGGTTGGAACCTGAGATAGTCGATAGACCTTTAGTTGTGAAAAATCCGATAGGTGGTTCGACGAGTCTTCGCATGATTCGTTGTAATGTGGTCTTATCGAGTTATGGATGTATGTTTGCTTGTGATTGCTTAGTTTTTTTGCTAGTATCATCTCACATAGATTGTCTGAATTCAAAGGAGATGGTCCTTGAGTGCTTGTCTGATATTGATTTAGGCCTTTGGGGCTTGTGCTTAGGGAATGTCGAGTTCGACTAGGATGGTTTGCGTGAGATATAAGTAGTTGTTGTGATTTCCATTGAATGATATGTTGGCTTACTCGAGGAGTGATGTGCAGCCGTGACATGATAAGACTATCCAATGGTATGGGCTGATGCGAGTTAGACTCGATAGGGTTATGAGATGACTCGAGTGGGACTCGAGAAAGATGCAAAGTAATGGATTGTTTAGGACCCTATGTTGATGTTCTTTTTGAGGGAATAGCATGTGTTCGTTGATCATGGAAGATGCAACGAGGGTTAGGACGACTCAAGTTGGACTTGAACTCGTAAAAAAAAAGGTGTTCATTGATCTTGGAGATGCAACGAATAGGGAGACGACTCACGCTGGATTAGAGTTTGTCGGTAATGGATACTCAAGGCTGGGTCTTAGTTTATGGGTAATAGATTGACTCGAGTTGGACTCGAGAAGGCTGCAAGGAAATGGATTGGCTCGAGTTGGACTCGAAAGGGCAGCAAGATAATGGATAGACTTGGGTGGGACTCGAGTATTTTAGGCGGACTAGAAGCAGGGTAATTTGGGGATGCCCGTTACCTTAGATCCATTGGATGTGATCTAGTTATCATTGGAGGATAAACGTACGTTGGACGTACAGCAGTCCGCATGGAGGCGGGCCTTCCATTAGCCTTGGGATTGGTTGGACCAGTCAAGTAGGCATCGACGTATGTATAGAGGCGGGGCTTCCGTTAGCCTTGGGATTGGTTGGACCAGTCAAGTAGGTATCGACGTGTGTATGGCTTTAGCAGGTGATAGATAGGATATGTTTGATGGATGCTATGGTTGCTATGTTTGCTCCTGTTTTATTCCCTTGAGTTGACTATCACCTGTAGGATTCTGGTAATAGAGAACGAAGAGATGACGGTATACACAGATGCATGTGGTACCAGACTAGGTGCTGTACTGATGCATTGAGTAAGAAACATGCCAGTTTAGATACTATGTTTCTTGAATGGAAGTAATTGGAGTATATTGTGGGAGATGATTTCAGACCTAAATATGGATTGGATCTAGAAATATTGGCAAGCTTGACGGTTAGACCGGCTTTGATTCAGCAGATTGGTTCCAGTCAGAGGGACGATCCTAACTTATTGGAAATTATCTCTAAGGAAGAGATGAATACCGATGGTGAGAAAATGAACAAGTATGGACCAGATGGAGAAGGATGGCTTCGAAAGGATGATAAACTGGTTGTACCCAATGTTAATGGATGGAGAGATGAAGTTCTTAGAGAATGCCATCACTCAAGACTGACTACACATCCCGGTGGTAATAAAATGTATCGAGACATGAAGCAGACCTACTACTGGGAAGGGATAAAGAGAGACGTTGGGAAGTTTATCTCCAAGAGTATAAATTGCCAGTTAGTTAAAGCTGAGCAAGGGAAGCCTAGTGGTTTGTCACAACCATTGAAAAATCCCAAATGGAATTGGGAATAAGTCTCGATGGATTTCATAGATCGTTTACCGAGGATTAGATCGGGCCATAACAGTATTTGGGTGATTGTGGATCGATTAACCAAGAGTGTAAGGTTTATACTAGTCAAGTCGAATAGAACGACAGCTAAGTTATTAAAACTGTATATGAAGTGGGTAGTGAGATCTTATGGAGTACCCAAAACCATTGTGAGTGACCGAGATCCATTATTTACTAGTGGGTTTTGGAAGAGCTTACAAGAGGCTTTAGGATCAGAATTACATCTCAGTACCGCGTGTCATCCTCGAACCGATGGTCAAACAGAGAGGGTGAATCGAGTATTATAAGTTCTCTTGAGAGCTTGTATATGAAGGAAAAATTGGATCGATTAGCAGCGGATATTAACAAATTTTATTATCGCAGCATGTAATTTTCAAATTCAAAGTGAAATTTAAAAAATGTACCTTGTATTTAAATTGCCAAATCAACGGATCTGAGCTTGATTGAATTCTAGATCTGAAATTAGGTTGCTTTGAATTGAATCGAAACGAGCGCCTGAGAAGAAACACCTCTATCGGAAATCCACAAACGTCGATCTTGACGATGTCAAACAAGATCGAGGAGGATAGATCGGTACTAGCCGATTTGGGGTTAGGGTTTTCCGAGTATTGCATTTTTGATGATGAATAATGATAATGAAAAAGGAATCGACCTCCTTTCTCTTATAACTCAATAACGCGATATTTCAGATAAAACCTGATGACCCGGTTACCATCTAAATAGAAGAAGGATTCAACTTTTGATTTCCTTTTATATTTTAAATGGCTCTCATCCTTTACAACGTTTATTTGTGTGACCCTATAGGATATCATAACGTTGCCAATAATTTAAACAAAATTTAAATTATAAACAGTGAGCGGCACCTAGTAGTACATCACTGTTACCCAAGTTATAATATTAATGATTCGATACAATACCTTTTGTGATCAGTGTATCAATATAATTTAATCCTTTTAACCGTTATATCCAAGATTAAATTGGAGGCATGGATCATATTATCCTCTTCATAATTTAACCTGTTTTTCTTGATCAATGAGTAGACTGTTTAGAACAAATCAATATTTGAGCACGGCCATGCATTTCACAGTCTCACTCAATCAAGAGGCCCATGGATATCACTACGAATATATCGTAGGGTTAAATTCCATCTAGATCATTCATAATTTATATTCGATTCTAGATATATCCAATAATCATCGTTATAATTACTCTGTTATGAAATAACTTTAGATGATATCAAAACACAAATATCCTCGAATAAAATTATAATGATTTCAAGTCTGAGGACCATTATATCACTATCAGTATGAGAACAACTTATGATACTCTTAATTATATTCCATGTAGTTATCTCACGGTGGGTCAGCCCAATACGCTATTCTCCAGTACGTATTTATATCTTGACTTTAATATCACGTATATTAATGATCAATGAGATGTGATCATCAGTCAATCAATATACTAGTCTCAATGCTTTATTGTTGTCCTGTATAAACAATAAAGCTCGACTAGGGACATTTAAGAATTATAATACTTGACATATCATATAATCTCAAGTTCAGTCTTACTCGAATTATATAATCCCGTATTATTATTCTAAGGACTTCTATTATATATTAATATATATATATTACGTAGTAAATATAAAATAACAGAATATTTTCATTCCAAATAAAACAATAACGTTATTAATCACATCAAATGGATTGCCTCTAGGGCATAAACTCTAACAATTTCCCACTTGCACTAGAGTCAATCATTCATGTATCATACACTCATGAAACTAGTGTGACTATTAAACTTCTGCTGCGATAATGTTTAATTCAGTAGATTTGCATCATTACAATTTTTGCAACTTTGCAGATATGTTCATATCCTCTGTGAACAATTTCACATAAGAATTATATTTCTTAAATATATGTTTGGATCGATTATGAGTTTAACGTTTTAGACTTGAGCAATAGCCACATTGTTATCGCAACGTAAATCATTGGATCAACAATGAATTAAGTTCAATTATGAACTTCTTAATCCAAACATTTTCTTTCTTAGAGTCAGTATCTTTTTCTTGTTTAAAAACTAACATTTATTCACAATAATTAACGTTTCATCAATATATGACATTAGAATTATTGTGTTACTCCCACTCAATTTCTTGTCTGCACAAGATTCACTGGTATTTTGTGGTTTTCGAGACATTTCGAATTCTATTTCATTCCCATCGGTATCTTAGAGACTGGCTCTCCTTTAAATGAATACAAATTCAAGCAATAAACATTTTTATTCTCTGAGGATTTATAAAATTAATATCCATTTATTTCTTTTGGATATTCCACAAAATTAGTTATCTGATTTGGGTTTGATCTTATCATATGAAGGACGTTCAATAAACGTCTTACATACCAAATCTCTGCATTAGACAAGCTAGGACATTTTCTAGTCCATATCTTATATGACATCTTCAGACTCATTCTAGTAGGATAAAATGCAATTATTCTATTTTAATTTATTAGAAGATCTACATGACTTATCATAAATCGTACCATATCTTATAAGGTATGATTTCTCCTTTCAGACACACTATTCCAAAATGGTGTTCTAAAGGGAGTGAGTTGTGAAACAATTTCAAATTCATTTGAATAGTCATCAAATAATTGGCTTAAATATTCTCTTTGATCTTGTGACGACCCAAACTTCCCCGTAAAGGAAAGCTGGATTGCTTTGAGAACAACACACATCAGAACACAAAACAGAAGAACATTTTATTGTTGTTACAACAATTACATCAGAGTACAAGAATTTCCAGAGTATGAATAATAATATACATTGGAAATACAATAATATCAGAGTTTAAATTACATTTAAATAGCAGCAGAAAAATAATACAAAACACAACTGAAAGAAATACACGGATACAGAGCCTTCCGAATATCGCTTCAGCTGTAGACCAGGATCCTGTGAATATAATATCTGCAAACCAAAACTACTAGCTGCCCGTGTGGAAAATATGGGCACCCAAAGTTTAGGTTAAAACAATAAACTCCAGATCAGTCATGGGACTGGTGTGAGAACTCAAAAACAGTTATTAACTTTAATTTTTAAAGTTAGGTAAATCAAGGGACCACGCCACTTTCGCGGAACGGGTTTCCTCCCAAGAATACCAGTGCAAAAAACAACGAAATGCTTTTTAGAAAAATGAAACCGTTATAAGACTCAATCCCTTGCACTTACGCCGAAGGATAGAGTTTTTCCTTATAACAGTCCAAAAATGCTTAATACGCGAAATTCATCTTTTATACTATGAGTGCACAGTGTAGAAAAAAATTTCGAATATAAAAGTATCAAAATTAGGTGGCATAATATGTTATGTAAGCGGCATAATATGTTATGTCACCATATAAGTATACAACTAAAAACCGTAAGATCGTATTGGGAAATTGGATTCCATCATGATGGCTACTGATTCGAAAGATCAATCGCGAATGTATCTCCACGGCTTACGTCTCGGCAAGAGAAAACACTGAAATACACATACTACGCACTTTGGATGAGCAGTAATCTGATCTATCCTCATGAGATTCGGCTTAAATGACCTATCCCACTTCTAGGGTGGAGCGACCACCCTAGCCCATCGGCCGACTCCAAATCCGTATAAAGTATATTGGTCAAACCGAACATTATCAAACAAATCGTTCACCATCATACCGTGGTGTGTGAGGCCCGCGAAGTCACGTTGTATTCAAATCGACGCTATATAAAAGCTATGCTTTGGTCTTCATCCACAAGGCTCTGCTTTTCAATAAAAGCCTTGATCATATGCATCTTAGCATGCCACATTATCAGACCATACCATATCATTGATTCATCTATCGATATATAACAGGGTGTTAAGCAAGAGAATAAATTCTCCGCCACCAAACAGCTATATATTAAATAGAGATCAACGAATACAATATAAAGGAATACAATGTCAGACACACAATCCATTTATCAGTCCGTTCTGGGTCTGAACGAAACCATATCCGGTAGATCTCCAAATACGTCTGAATGATCACCAATTTTTCCCTCATTTTGGGTGTACGGTCCAATCAAGATATTAATAATCATCCATTCGATATGGAAATTTCCCGGTCTTTAATAACTGTCTTCATCATCGATCTTCAATCGCCGTATGAATTATTCAGAATGGGTTAAACCCGGTCTTTCTGAATAATTTGCGTAATTTAAAATCATGTGCTATAAAATACAACCAACGCCTCATTCCAATCAAGCGTATTCTTTGATTTTAATTTAAACCAAATTAAGGTTTATTCAACTAGTCGGGATTAACGCCTTACCGAAGTAATCATTAATTAATATCCCATTCCCAACCTAAACAACCCATGGAGTAAACTGGTGGTACTCCATATCTAACACCCAATGTGTTACGGTAAACTTAATTACCGTTTTATCGATCAAATCTAATTAAAGATTTAACTACCACTTAGAGTAAAACTAGTGGTACTCCATTATCGTTCATTTCTTGACTTAAGTAAATTTAATTACTTTTATCCTCATTCAATCCAATTAAAGATTTATTAAAACTATATTTAGTTTTAATCTTCAAGAATCATTATTTAATGATTATTTAACTTTCAAGAAATAATCTTTCCTTTAACTGGGTTAAAGAACTAATGTTGCTTAAAAACATCGTTCACAATAAACCCAAAATCGTATTTCAATTTAATATATTAAATTGAAACTTCTCTTTAGAATATTTCACTAAATCTTAGTTAAAAGATTTATGAATTACCAATCTAAATTTCACTGTCAATCGGGTTTAAAGAGCTAATGTCATTTAAAAACATTGTTCGCAATCAACCCAAAAGTCAGTTTCACTTAATTACAATTATGTTTAATAATTGGAAATCTTATTTAAATCTTAATTAAAATATTTATTCTTTCCCAAATGGGTTTAAGAACAGTGTTATTTAAGACACTATTCATGACAAACCCAAATTTTAATCTGATATTAAATATCATGCTTTGAATAGAAATTATATCGATTTGTGTTCAATATCAAATTCTGAAAATTAACGTATATCAAATTGGGAATAACGATATTAATATCTTCCAAATTCCCACAATAATATCTGTTTAATCACAAAATCCAATACTGAAATAATCCGAAGGTTATTTCCATTCAAATCCATTCCAATATATGTACTGGAAAATCTTGGTTTTATTAAAACCACTTTAATCCTTTTATTTATTTTAATTAATTTATTAAAATAAATAAATCACTCATTCTTTTAGATTGAAATGTATATTTACATTAAAATGAATCTTTTTCATTCTTTTGAAACAAATTTACTAAAAAAAGGTATTCTTTCTAATGTAATCAATCTTAAATAAAAATGAAATCTTTTTAATGTAATCTTTTTAGTTCAACCTTTATTACATTGAAAAATGTAATATTTTCATTTCAATCTTTATTACATTGGAAAATGTAATGTTTTCATTTCAACTTTATTACATTGAAAAATGTAATACTTTCATTTCAACTTTATTTTCAATTCAGTCTTTATTACATTGAAAAATGTAATATCTTCATTTCAACTTTATTACATTGAAAAATGTAATATTTTCCTTTCAAACTTTATTCTAAAATGTTTATAAATTCGTTTATAAAACGATTCCAACTTTTATTTCAATTTTAAATCCAAATTGAATATTCTATCTATTATCATATTAAAATAATCTTATTTCCAAAATATTTATTTTGGAATTACCTCTTTAAAACAGATTAAAAAGCCCAATTCATTATCTTATTCATTTATATTTTATACTGGGCCAGACCTCCCACATTAAGCCTGCGACTTGTGGATGCTGGATATGCCGGTTCGTTCCAGGCAGACTTATCCCACAAGTTGGGCTTAACCTCGTGTCATGGCCCGTTTCGTATTTGCGTACTTGGACCCCTCACATTAGGCCCAACATTTGTGGTTGCTGGATATGTCGGCTGGGTCCGGGCAGACTTCCACCACAAATGTAGCCTAACCTCATGTCTAAGTACAATTATAATTCCTGATTATAATTAATTTACTGAAAATGTTATTTTAAAATATTCTTTATATTAAAATAACTTAATTTGAAATACCCTTTATTTCAAAATATACTTTATATTAAAATGTTTCCCTATTAAAATGATCTTTATTTTACATCGTCGTTTCTTTTATAAAATCTTTTGTTTTCAAATATTCTAACTTACCATTCAATTATTAATAAAAATTGAACTTTTCATATTATTATAATAATATAATAATAACCTTTTCAAAGCGTTTCATCTTGAAATCCAATCTTCTAATTTCAACACATTGACAATAAAGTGTGATCTCTTTTAAATCTAATTCTTTATTGTCTTTTTTACAACAAAAGTACAATCTCTTCAATTCAAACTTTTGATTGTAACTTTTTACTAAAAAAATCGTCCCAATCAACATCAACAAGTCAGGTAACTTGTCAATGGCAGTGTAACATCATTTTAAATTGTCATAAATAATAAATCATTAGTTTAACCTGTTGAATATTTTCAATTTCAAACATAACACGACATGACATCCAAATCCACAATCCGTTCAACAAACAATTACTTCCATCACCAATAATTTATTTACATTTAATTATAAAAATAAATAACTATTCGAAAATTGAGTGAGCAAAAGAGTTCTCACCTTTGCCGGCTTTAAATGGCGGTTCGGGCCCAATTTTGGCCCAAGATCCAACATGCTCCAAATTGGGCGTAGTTAGTGTCGTTGCGAAGCTCTCGACTCGCTGATCGCAGCAAATCCTGTTTCGCGCGATTTCGAGTTCGTATCACAAAGTTATGAATTTTCGAAGTTTGTAATAATTAAATAATTAATTTAAATTATGAAAATTACCCAAATTTTCAACTTGCTCAGAATTGGACAAAATTACTGCTCGCTCGAAGCTCTTGACATAACGATCTCAACGGATTCAGTTTCATGCAATTTGGATAAAGTGACAAAAAGTTATGCACGTGCGAAGTTAACAAATCGATTTAAATAATATTTAAATTTGTAAAAATTACCCAAAATTTCAACTTCCTCCAAATTGGACAAATTTTTTGTCCATCCGAAGCTCTCGTCGCCACGATCGCAGCATACCTGAAATCGTCAAATTTCGATCTCGTATGTAAAAGATATTGCATTACGAACATTGAATACAAAATTAAATAAATGTTTCACGTTTAAGCCCTTAACTTTTTTTTTTCAAAAAGCACCCTGAACTTAAAATGCTCGCCACGGCCAAACCGTAAGTCGGAATTGCACGAAACCAGCGCCATTCTCTCCGGCTTCTCCCCCTCTTTCCACTCCTCGTGGTCCCCCCCTCCAATTCGCCACGTAGGCCCACGATCTGCAGTTGAACGGAAAAGTGTAGTTTCCGTTCATCTCAGTGCTGCGGCCGCCTCGGCACTCCAAATGCCACCAATTTTTGTCAGTAGCTAGACCTCGACCTCCCGAACAACTTCTGTTTGGGTCACTTCACCTGAAAATGCACGGATCGACGGGAAATTGCTCATCTTTGCGACTGTCCTGTTTTCAGCTCCCCTCCAGTAAAATTGACATTCCGGCCAACTCCGGCCACCTGAGACCATACCACCACCGCCAAAAGAACCGTATGCTTCCCCTCTACCACTGCCTGAAGTCGCTCGACCTATCTCTCTTCGTGGGGTCCGCAGCGAACAAATAACCGAAATCATCTTTCTGTCTTTCAAGCTACATCCCAGGGAATCCGTGCGACGATAGGTCTTGAATTTTTCGTGGTAGATAGAGGATAAGAAGATGAACAAAACCCAGAAAGGGTTTGGTCTGATTTTGTTCTGATTGAGAGATATAAATTATTTTGTTTTCAGGGGCTAATTTGCAAAATAAATTTTAGAGGAGGGAGCCGCCATGGAATAGAGGAAGAAGAAGGTGGCTATGTTATGCTTAGGGTTCAGCTAATGGCTGTTAAAAGATAATATATAGGTAGGTTATAAACTCAATTAGGCCCAATTACCCTTATGTACATATATTAATACATTTTTTGTCCGCTTTTCGTAGTTTAAAAGTTCGTGTTAACACCTACGAATTCCATTGTAATTGAAACATAAATATTCCTTGACATTACAGATTTAACGAAACAGGTTTCATCATTTTCCCAATCCATATGAATTAATAATGAATTTTTAAAGTCTGAAAATTGACCGTTTTCACTGAAAAATCAATTATAATTACATATTAATTCTAAAAATTCCAGAAAAATCATTTCTAGGTTTGTTTTTACGATACGAACCGAACAAAATTAATTTCGTTGAATTTGAAGACCGTTTGCAAAACTTCACTTTTCAAGGCGTATATATTTTATATTTAAAAATATATTTTATATATATGAATAATTTCCAAAACTCAAAATATATAAGTGTTTATACCTTTTCAATGTAGAAACATCATTTTGAACTCAATGGAAGTGGTTTCGAGTCCAAATTCATTCGTATGTAAAAAGTAGCGTTTTGGGTCCTATATATATAAACTTTCCCGTGTTTTTCTGATATCTTGATTTGGGCATAACTTTTGATTCCCGCTATGAAATTTCAATTTTTCGGATTCGTTGGAAAGATATTTTTAAATAGATTCTAATATTTTTGGTTTCGCTAAAATCCGATTTATTTTGCATCCTGTATAGTCAGTCAAAGTTAAAATTCAAATTTTAAAACTACCACGCTATTTCTAACTCCTTTTATAATTTAAATAAAATTCATTCGTTTTAACTTCGATTAAAATAAATTTATAGTCGTTATTATATAAAATAAATTATTTTAAATATTAAAGACCCATTAAAATGATTAAAATAAAAAATTTAAATTCGGCCCAAAATTCCTGGTCGTTACAGATCTGTTCGAAGAGAATTTAATTTTAATCAAAATTGGTTCTGAACTTCATTTTTGAATTCTTTGAATTTATAAATGATTCTGATTTGTGTTTCATAATATACACATATCTGTATCTACTGATATCATCAGTAAATATAATGAAGTAATAAAACCTGCCTCTAGCTTTTGTATTCGTTGCTCCATATACATCATTATGTACGAGACCCAATACTTGTCGCTCAGTCACTGTATCAAGTGAAAGGTAATTCAGTTATTTTGCCTAATAAGCAAGATCTGTATTCTTCATATAATTCAAAATCAAATGATCTCAAAATTCCATCATTATGGAGTTTTGATATACTTTCTTATTTACTGGGCTAACTGGTAATCCTAAAGGTATATTGGATTTAAATCACTAAATTTAATCTAATCATTATTAATGTCAAGTACATTGTAGTTAAGGATTTACAAATATCATTAACTAACTATGAAATTCCATATAATATTTCATTGAATAAAATGAATAACAATTGTTTGTTTTATTACAAATGAAATTCAAACTTGTTTGAACAAGATCTTTCATAACATTTATTTTAAGTGGAATTTCATAATAACAATTATTTCATTTATTAATTAAGCCATTATATACAACAAGAATCAACTTCATATGGATAATCTAGCAACATTTGCTTCATTTCCAATCGTAAGTCCACTTGTCATTTTATCAGATTTCTACTTATTTTGCAATTTCTGTAAATTTACATATATTTATGTGATTCATATCTAGTATCTAATACTAGAAATGTATAAGTAGATTTTTATAACATTTATATCTTATTCGGTTGAAGTCACACTTCAATTTCCTTTTAGATCTTCGATATTTGTAAAATAATTATATTCAAAATTAGTTTGAGGACAATCCTCAAATTTTAATGTTAGTCAAGAAATTTTATTTAATTCAATTTATCCTTCTCAAGGATTAATTTTAAATTATCAGAGTTATTATTATTTAATATCTACGATAGATAACAAATAATAACTGATTCTTTAATATTTATTTAATATAAATTTTGACAATCAAATTTGTATACTAACATAAACGTGTAATTTAAACTAAAATATGCTTCCACTCAAATTAACATCCCTTTTTATTTATATACATATATCAGTATATATATATATATATATATAATGGTGTTCCAAGATCCATATCTAATCATGTTTTGACTCTGCTTTGGCAAATCCCCAAAACACAACCTTTTAGGTAGACATGTTATGTCAATTATATCATACATATAACTCTTGGATCGCATTATGAACATTTTGTTCAATATTATTCATTGGCCCAAATATAGAATAATTCATGCTATTGTCTCTAAGGCATAATCTTATTATGCTGCTCAGTTAAATCAGACCCAATAATACAGTTCAAGTATCACTTTTACTCCGTCGCATATAACCAAAATAAAAGGATGCACAATGCTTTGGCATTACCTACATCCAGTGATTTTGGACATTGATGAGTGTATTATTGGAAGACGTCACCATGATTTAATGTAACAAAATAATTTGCTTTTAAAGGGAATTTATAATTCGTAGTACGAAGCAATATTAGAGTTATTTACATATCAAATATATGTATTTTATATTCGTAATATAATTAGATTTAAATAATACATACGTGAACCCTATATATATGTATTTAGACTTAACAACATATAGGTACTATACCTATATATTCTCTTTGAATATTTCAAAACAACTGATTGCTTTAATTCCATTATCAATGAATGCATTTAATTCAAATATGAATTTTAATTAACCAATTTTATCTCCAAGATTACATGGTTTCGGCACATGCTCATTGTTTCTGAATTTCCAGTTCAAAACAATATACTACTATTTCCAACCGTCTATACAGTTATTAGTTCTCATACATGCCATATATAATCAAATTATATGTACATAAACATAATAGGGCGTTCATATATGAGACCATATTAACACTTACAAAAGGGTAAATCTCTAAATAATGCATACATATAAGAATTACACAGATTACAAAAAATTTAATGCTATGCATTAAACAAACAATTAATTCCACACGTGCTGTTTCACACTTTATACTGTTCCATATAGTTACATGATCATATATATATATATATATAAATTACTGGGTAGCAGTACAAACTTTTATACATTCACTGATCAATCAATTAATATAAAAGCAGTGTAGCAATTTCAGCAAATTGCCGAACCCAAACTCTTGTTTGAACCACCTTCCCACCACTGAAACAATTTCAGCAAATCCCCTTTTTTCATGTTAAAACAAATTTTAATTTGCAGGGTCAATATATTTTGAATACATCAAATGCATTATATATATATATATATATATATGTATATATGTAGTAACATGCACAGATCAAATGCATACATATATGTTTCCTTTCAGTATCTAGATACTGTCATGTTTCAAAACAGGTATTTCCCAGTTCTAAAAGCATGTTTCAAAACAAAGGTTTTAAACATAGATATTCATAGGAACATCATATATTCTTAATATATCTATATATAGATATGAGGCAGTTCAATTTTGTAAAGGTCAAAAAAAAAAAGCTTAAAGACGGAATTTACAACCTGAAATTCAAAGCCAGTTGTACCATATTCATGTATCAAACATTTTGATTCAACAGTAAAACACATAACCCATTGTGCATATAAATATGTGATTAATTAATTTGATGATCAATGTTCTCATATATGAGAATCATCAGTTGAAACAAGTCGTACTTGTTCAATCTAAATCATATTTGCATCATTGTATCAAATAGAGTGATTAACCTTTTCAGATTAAATACTCAATCCAAGATGGCTTTCTATCGTTTTGATCCCAATATTGAAGCAATATCACATATATGATATTTCATAAAACAATCTAACACTGACATTCATGTGTTTATACATATTCAGTTGGCAAATCATGTTTGCTACTGTATATATATTTATATATCAAATTGTTTGAATATTGATAATATCTTTAACCATTAGACTTACAGCATCATGGGCAAACAATATATGTATGTTCCAGTATATACAAATTAATATGTGAGGTATTATAACACCAAAGTGAATAAAATATCAGTGTGATGTCCTTGGAATCAGAGATCCAAAATTACAACAATTTTGTCAATCTAAGGATCTGGGTTTTCGATTCCAAAATTGAATGAGTCAAAACCCAAAACAGGTTATTATGGACATCATGTAGTATACAGGGTGTTATGACTTAACTAATTAGTAATAATAATATATCATATCAGTCCATATGAATATTTAAAAGGTTAAGCCTATTAAATCGTGTTCAAAACATTATGGACAATCTAACATCCCATTCAGGCACCAATTTACTACTGTATATAATAATAAAGATGTGAGTATATTGTCTACTCTCTTGTGTATACTCACAAGAGTATATACTGTCGTGTCATCCATCCGTATGAACATTTTGCAATATATCACATTAAGTCATTGGTAATTTGGACGTATGTGCACATTCACAATAAAATGGTATATATTTATATACTGGTACAAATATATTGTAGCAGTAATTTTTAAAACAATTTTAAAAGGGGATCTTGGTCAGTAATACTGTTATCTATACAAATAGTATAATACCAAAACAGGAAATCATTTTTCCTAAATTAAAACAACTGCAATATATTTAATTGTACTTGTAATGATAAATAAGTAAATGATCGGTCATCTAATCTTAATGTGCAAGTTTATGTTACATATCAAATATGTATACATATATATGTGTCAAAACATATACAGTTTTAAAATTGGATAACATGCATACACAGCAGCCAAGGTTAAAATGAAAGCCCAGATTTTAACTTAAAGCTATGACTTAAACAACTTGGTAAAGATCATTTAGTTGCATTGAAAATACAACTGCAAATAATTTTGTAATGTCCATACTTTTGTATATTCATAATATACAAATCTGAATTCATTTTATATCACATTCACAAAATTAATTATCCAGATCTCACTATTAAATCATATTTAATGGTCCAGTAAATATGATCAGGTAATTTAGCTTAAATGTACATACAGTATAGTACATTTACATGTAACTGAAATATAAAACCAGAAAAAATCAGATTAAACCTGATATGTTCATATCAGTTAACTTGTATGCATGCTACTATTATATCAAACAGAATAAATCAGATCAAATCTGATGTGTTTGCAACTGTTTTTACTTGGCATACATAATCAGATCAAATCTGATTTAACTATGGCTATTTTCTATATTTGATCATCTATAGTGTTCATATATGTCAAACATATAATACTGTGCTTCATGGCAACATAGATGTTTTCTATATATATATGTATATATATGTATATATATATATATATATTCCGGAAATAATAAACTATAGTGATTTTAGTGATTTCCTATATAGTTATATAATACTATCTAAATAGCTATCAGTATTACATATAGGAGAGTATATACAAGAAATTTGTATCTTGTTAAACATCATGACTGCCATTTTAGTTTTAGTTTTAAATGGAGTTTCCTGATATAAAGGATTGACCATTATCTGATTACAAGAACACTAAAGTTATAGAAAAAATTTCAGCCACTCATAAAATCTAAAGATAAATTATCTACAAGTGTATCTTAAATCAACAAAATATGAAAACTGAGTGTGTTTGAGGGTCTGTCCAGACTATAACAGATTAACCTGTGTTTAAATGAGTGATTATCATGTCACATCTATAAAAAATAATAAGATTATCCATAATTCCCATATCCTTAGTTCAATAACTAGGATAGTAACAGAATAATAAGTAACAATTTTTTTTTTAGTTAAGCAAATTGTCAGATCTAAACACATACTGATGTGTAGACTGTGTATCAATTTAATCACATTCATGGAATCCAATCAGAGCACAATTAAATATATATAATAGATATGATTCGAAACCCATCTGTTATACATATCATAGTTTCTGTAACAATTATAGAATAGAAACAACACTTGATTCCTTTTCAAAACAGATACAAAATATAGGTTAAACCAAATTATACTAACATAAGAACTGGAAATTCAGACATTTATAACTGAATTAATATCGTATACTAATTCAGATTCAACCAAATGAACAAGACAGAATTTTGTTTATCACAAAACAATTTCAGTTCTTGAATGAATGTTCATAAAATTCCAGATCTTATCTTTTCGATGTTCACACCATCGATTAGTATGCTATAGTAGTAATTTTAAGCCCTAACCAATATTTGAATCGATATAAACCTTGCTCTGATACCATTGAAGGAAAAATTGGATCGATTAGCAGCGGATGTTAACAAATTTTATTATCGCAGCATGTAATTTTGAAATTCAAAGTGAAATTTAAAACATGTACCTTGTATTCAAATTGCCAAATCAACGGATCTGAGCTTGATTGAATTCTAGATCTGAAATTAGGTTGCTTTGAATTGAATCGAAACGAGCGTCTGAGAAGAAACGCCTCTATCGGAAATCCACGAACGTCGATCTCGACGATGTCAAACAAGATCGAGGAGGATAGATCGGTACTAGCCGATTTGGGGTTAGGGTTTTCTAAGTATTGCGTTTTTGATGATGAATAATGATAATGAAAAAGGAATCAGCCTCCTTTCTCTTATAACTCAATAACGCGATATTTCAGATAAAACCTGATGACCCGGTTACCATCTAAATAGAAGAAGGATTCAACTTTTGATTTCCTTTTATATTTTAAATGGCTCTCATCCTTTACAGCGTTTATTTGTGTGACCCTATAGGATATCATAACGTTGGCAATAATTTAAACAAAATTTAAATTATAAACAGTGAGCGGCACCTAGTAGTACATCACTGTTACCCAAGTTATAATATTAATGATTCGATACAATTCCTTTTGTGATCAGTGTATCAATATAATTTAATCCTTTTAACCGTTATATCCAAGATTAAACTGGAGGCATGGATCGTATTATCCTCTTCATAATTTAACCTGTTTTTTTGATCAATGAGTAGACTGTTTAGAACAAATCAATATTTGAGCACGGCCAAGCATTTCACAGTCTCACTCAATCAAGAGGCCCATGGATATCACTACGAATATATCGTAGGGTTAAATTCCATCTAGATCATTCATAATTTATATTCGATTCTAGATATATCCAATAATCACTGTTATCATTACTCTGTTACGAAATAACTTTAGATGATATCAAAACACAAATATCCTCGAATAAAATTATAATGATTTCAAGTCTGAGGACCATTATATCACTATCACTATGAGAACAACTTATGATACTGTTAATTATATTCCATGTAGTTATCTCACGGTGGGTCAGCCTAATACGCTATTCTCCAATACGTATTTATATCTTGACTTTAATATCACGTATATTAATGATCAATGAGATGTGATCATCGGTCAATCAATATACTAGTCTCAATGCTTTATTGTTGTCCTGTATAAACAATAAATCTCGACTAGGGACATTTAAGAATTATAATACTTGACATATCATATAATCTCAAGTTCACTCTTATTCAAACTATATAATCCCGTATTATTATTCTAAGGACTTCTATTATATATTAATATTTATATTACGCAGTAAATATAAAATAACAGAATATTTTCATTCCAAATAAAACAATAACGTTATTAATCAAATCAAATGGATTGCCTCTAGGGCATAAACTCTAACTGTATATTGGATTTTGGTGGATCATGGGATGAGTATTTGCATCTAGTTGGATTCGCATATGATAATAGTTATCAGTCTAGTATTGGAGTGGCTCCATTTGAAGCTTTTTACGAAAGACCGTGCAACTCACCATCATGTTGGTTAGAAAACAGTGGGAAATTTGTGCTTAAACTAGAAGTAATAAGAAAAACTTCAGATAAGAACAAGGTTTTCCAACAACGAATGAAGGCTGCCCAAGATAGGCAGAAGGGTTAGGCCGATAGAAGACGAAGAGATTTGGAATTCTTCGTTAACGACTTGGTATTCGTCAAGATCTCTCCATTGGAGAGTGTGATTCGATTCGGTAGGAGATGCAAGTTGGTACCAAGGTTTGTTGGTTCATTTCCCGTTCTCAAGCGGGTTGAGAATTTAGCGTATAGAGTTGAATTACCAGACAAGATGGTGGGAGTTCACAACGTATTTCATGTTTCCCAGTTAAGGAAGTTTTTACAAGACTCTAATGTGACTATTTCACCAAATCAGTTGGACGATATCGAGGTAGAACTCGAGGTAGTTGGGAACCACAAGATGCCGGACACGATACGAAACAACTTCGAAGGAAGACGGTGAAACTACTCAAAGTCCAGTGGGGTGGGAATGAGAAAGATTGTACTTGGGAAACAGAGGAGAGCATAAGAAAGTCATATTTAGAACTCTTTGCCTGGTAAGAATTTAATTGCGACTTACTTTTCCGCATGCTAGGATAGACTTGTTTGTTTGTTTTTGTATATTTGATTGTTGTGAATGGTTGGTAGGCATGCGGGATCCATTGCTTGTTTCTTAGTTAAGGAATTTCGGGGGCGAAATTTCTTAAGGGAGGAGAATGTAACAACCCGCATTCTACGCATCGAAGGATCGTAGAATATTTATTTCTTTCACATATGAAGTCGTATGGTCATGTAACTTTTGGAGACAACTATTGGGGTCATTTCCCATGTTCATGATTTTTGCCGATTTTATATTACCGTTTTACCCCTAGCTGATCTTGTTTTGGCCATAACTTTTGATTGGTAAGGAGTTTTGACCTGAAACCACTTCCATTAGATCCGGATGATGGTTTACCTTTCCGTAGAGTTGTCACATTAGCCAAACGGACTCACCGTTTGGGAGATATGGCTGAAACAACGTTTAGAAGGTGAAAAACAACTTAACCGGGCCTAATTAGGGTGATTAGCAAGAGGGCCCATAACCCATTTCGGGATTAGGGTTATGGGGAGGCTGAGAACAGTTAGGAAACGAATTTTATTTCATTTTTCAGCCGCCTAAAACACTCCTCTAACCCTATCCATGGCCTCCACCTTCTAATTTCATTCCAAATCACTCCTAATCGCTTTCTAATTAAAGATTAAGCCAAACTACGTCAAATCAAGGGGAAATAACACCAAATCAGAGTTGGAGCTGCTGTGTTGCATTAGAATTCGACCCAAAACAGTAGCAAAGTTCAGATCTATAATTTATTTATGGCAAAGGTGAGTGATTTGCATTGTTATTCACTAATTACGGCTAATTAGGGGTGATTAATAATAATTAGCGAAATTATGGCTCATAAAAATCTGGAAAAATTTGTAAAAATATAAAATATCATTTTAGGCCTCTGTTAGAAATTTGGGTTAATTTGGTTAAGTTTTGCTAACCCTATCATTAGTTATGCTTAAATATGATTAGGGGAAAACACGGGTTCTTGGGTATGTTTGATCTATATTATCATGATTATTTATTGTTTTGGTGTTTGTGGATGACTATACATGTTGCTATGACTGTTTGGAATGTTTTGTAATTGTTTAGAACAGTTAGAATAGTCAAAAATGCCGTCGTGTGGCGTAAAAACAGTCACTGGAAGTTGTAGGAAAAATATGCAGGAGCCAGACCGAATCGGATCGCCTCCACCCGAACCGACCCGTTCGTGAAGCACATGCCACGACCCAACCCGATCGTAGAGCACCCTCCCATCACGAATCAGACCATCCTTCACGAACTGCCTGTGCCACGAGCTGGTGCAACACGCACGAGCCGACCTGGAGCATCGCAAACTGAACTATGGGACACGAGTGGACCTAGACACCACGAACTGCCACTGCAACTCGCGAACTAGAGGGAGGACTACGAACTGATCACGAAGGCCACGAACCGGAGCCTAGAGTCATGATGTCACGAGCCACGAGTCGAAGAGGGATCACGAATCGATGGCCACTAACAGGAGTCACGAGCCGATGTCAGGAGGGCGAACCACGAAGTGAAGCATCGACATGAATGGAAGCTTGGAGCTACGAACGGGAAGAGACCAAAACCCGAGATACAAAGGTAGTTCAAATGAGAAGTTAGAACTCAGGATCCAGAAGGGAACCAACGAGTTAACTTCACGATTGGACTTTGCTGCGGGACGAGTGCAAAGGGGTTATCGATATCCATAACTTTAGCTCAACACTTAGAGATGGATTAGTGGCTATGGATCAGTGCAATGGGGTCATAGTGACTCTATGGAGCAAAGTGATCGTAGAGAAGGATTGGGTGATCGGGTGGTGGATATCGTATGCTTTACGCACTGAGTTAGAGATGTGAGGTTGATTGCTATGTTTGATGTTTGCTATCACCATGACCCACACCCCATTTACACTTTATGATAGTATTACCTTAGAGTACTGTACATCTTGTTGTGCTAACTCTTTGGCTGCAGGAACAGGTTCAGGTATGATAGGATTATACCTTTTATTGTTTTGTTTTGTTGCTTATCGCTCATACCAGACTTTTGTCTGACCCAGAGTTTTATGTCTCTTCTTATTACTCTGGGTGCTCTTAAACAGGCAGACTAGAGACAGGTTAGGTGATTATGCACGAGTAGCTGTACCGGAGTTGAGTAGGAGGCTTCCACGTATGATATATACATATATCTCCCTGTTTTGTTGTTGGTCACTACTTTGGGCATTAGTAGTGCACCTTTCTATTTTGCCTTAGAGACAATATTTTGAAGTTGTAATAATGATGTGGATCATAAGCTGTATTTTGAATTTCCGCTGCTATGATGATTATGGTTTAGTTTTCAGCTTATGCACCGTCTCGCCTGTTTTATGTCAAGTATGTTATTATTATATTTTATTCCATGCGTTGTGAGACATTCTACAGGTTCCTTGTTAGTTGAAATTCCTTTCTTTGGCTACCATCCTGTGCTAGTCGGGCATTGGCACAACGAACTTTCATTGGAAATGTCGGCTGGTGCGGGGTGGGTCGTCACAATGACAATCTAAGTGCACTCACTTGTAGCTAATTGCATACTTCGTTTAATGAATAAAATATAAAAGTTGATCGATAATTTGTATGTTAACAAATTCTAAAGGAAATGCTACAGATAAGTCATACACTTGGCACTTCCTAGTGTTCAAATATAGTTGTTAAGGATTATCAACAGAGATCTTCACAAGATTAAGGCTGCAGGTTAAATTCACAAAAAGTAGTGAATGTCAGGGATCATGCTCAAAATTTTATGTGCTTAATACTTCAAACTTAAGCACACTAAAGAGAAATAAATCTTTCCTCCATCAAAGCATCAAACTCAAACTTATTAAAGTAGCCGCACTTCCTGATCTCATATGTATTTCCATGGATCTGAATTTTTTTGAAACTTCAAGTAATGATGATTTTCCACAGTCCGAATACATGATTCAAGTGTGTAAAGGATATATCTTTGTAGAGCTCATAAATTTTAGGCTTAGATCGAAGAATTCATTGATTTAGTAACTATAAAGCGTTAGGCACATTTTTTTTAAAGAATAGCAGTCAAATCAAAGATTATTGAAGAAATTTTACATTTAATTTGAATTGGAATTAGGGGTGCCATATGGGTCATGTAGGGTCTTATGAGGGTCAAACGAAATTTAACCCAACCCATTTACAACCAATTTATTTTGACCCATTTAACATAAAGATTAATTTGACCTAACCCACCTCTTATGTGGTTACCCATTTAACCCATCTAAATGTATTTTGTTATTTTCTAAGTACAACCATTACCTTGGGAAACAATAAAATTCGTACTTAAGAAAAAGTATTCGAGTGTCCCATATTGCCCATAATTTAGGGAAGAGTTCATTGGTCGAAGCCTTGCCCAATTCCAAGCCAGTATGAAGAAATTACTGCAATTCGAACAAAAAAAATAGCGACTTCGAACTAGAATGAAGAAATTACCGCGGTTTTGAATAGAAAATATAGCGACTTCATATGTAGGCGAAGTTCAAATATGAGAATTTAGTCTGTTGTTTTCTATGAGCCCATTTGACAAACAAAAGCAATTGTTCGAAATATGAAAATTTAAAATTTGAATTTTGGAAATTTGAAATTTTGAAAATTTGGGATATTGATATTTCGAAATGTGAAATATGAATTTTGAACTTCTAAAAATATGAAAAATTAAAATTTTAACAAGTGAAATTTTGAATATGTAGGTTAGAAATCTGAAATATTGAAAATTGGGAAATTTGAAAGTTTGAAATTAGTAAATTTGAAGTATGAAATTTTGAAATTTGAAAATTCAAAATTTTAAAAATTCAAATTTTAAATTTTGAAAATTTTAATAATCCTAAAATTTAAATTTTTGAAAATTTAGGTGGGAGTTCTGTTAGTCTAAAATTTGGTACTAACACCCAAATGCAGTGTGAAGTCCTCACAATCACATATCGCAGAATGCAAAAACAGTATATAACCGGAGATACACGAGGTTTTTGCAGTGGTTCAGCTCAAACCAAGACTACGTCCACTTTATCTCTTCTTAAATCTTAAGAAGTTAAAAGTACAATTCTCTCGATTTGTACACGAAATCCTCATGTTTAAAATGAAAAGAGGTAAGAAATTAGAAGATTTGTTGTTCGACTTCTATGTTGAGCAATGGACTTGCGTAGAACAATGGTGGAAGTCGTGAGGAGTTAGTTCCAAAAGATCGCTTCAAAATGCCATGTAATGGTGTATAGGGATGGAGATGCTCCGGGTCAGATGCCATGTGTCACGACCGGAGGTAATCTTGGAAAGTAGTGGAGAATCATCCCAAAATCATGCTATGCCAAGTGGAAGTCATATGGATAAATAGGTGGAAGTTATGCCAAGATAAATGGTCAAAGTAGTTGTGCAGAAACAGGTCCAGGCAGATCGGATCGGGTCCACTACCACTGATCTGAACCAAGTCTTCAATCCAAGGCGGTGTACACTTCTGTGCAATCAGAGTCAAGGCAGGTCGGATCCAGATGGTTCGATCCGAACCGATGTTGTGCCTTCGAACTGAAAACGTAAGGCATTCTTGGGCCGAGTTGAAGATGGTTCGGGTCCTCCGTCCGATCCATTTCGGTTGGTACGATCCAATCCGGTTGAGTCAGGTCAATTCCAAAATCCGAGTTTCCAGTTCTGCGCGCGTTCACGGAAACAGGCGTAACTACCAAACCATAAGTCCGATTTGACCAAACAAAATTTGTACCTGAACCTAATTCAGATGGCTACAAGAAATATGTACAAAGCACCGTAATTGATGTTTCCGGGCCTAAAAGAGGTCATCAGTTAGGAGTTTTGGGCAGTTCTTTGTTTGTGATGTGACTTCAACCAAATCGCTTCATGTCTTCTGACGATGTTCCCAATGCTCGAGCACGTTGCTAACCATACATTTCGCATGTGACGGCTTTTACCGAAAAGCATGTCAACAAGTTCATTTGTCGAAATCTCATCTGATTTCGAGATAGTATGAAGAAGTTACCGCAATTTTAAAAAAAATAGCAACTTCGTATGTAGGGAGTTAAACGGGTTACCCATTTATAACCCTTTTAAAAATGGATCAACCTTTTTTGACCCATTTAATTAAAATTCATAAATGGGTTGACCCAACAGATTTGTTAGGAGGGTAAATGAGTATGGATAAGTTTTTACGTGTCTAATTTGAATCGAATTAATGGAAGTAGCCGACATTTTTAGGCATTTCTAAGAAACCCTTGATCGGTTTTCGAGGCAGAGTTGAGAAATAAGAATAATACATTTACCAAAATACTAAAGATATTAAAATAATGAAGTCGAGTACAATATTATTATATAGACTTCAGTTATTGTGCTGTTAAAGATGCCCATATGAGAAATACAAAATGTACTATGAATACGTGTACTTAAGTTGTATTTGAACTTACTTTTGTGTCGAAAACTTCTCTCAATGAAGAAATATCAAATCATTATCAATTTATTCCACCAAATTAACTTCTAGTTTTCTAATTCCAACAGCCATGCTAAGCTGGGCGAATCAGTTTGCAGAGTATAGCGACTAATAGAAGGTCCACGTACATCGATGAATGAAGATGATAAAGTGCAAATTTTTAGGACCTAAACTACACCATTTTCATTCCATTCTTACTCTTCGTTTCCTCTTCTCCTTGCACCTTACGCCTGGTGCCTCCACCTACTTGGCCAAGCTTCGGTTTACATCTCCACCACTAAATGCCATCTCCTCCTCTACAAAAACACCATCATTCCACCACCATTTCCACCTCCGAGTCCCGGCCTACAACCCGTTTCGACCACCAACTCATACCACCCACCTCCCCACCTCCTCCTCTACCAACCCACATCCCATCTCCTCAATCCCACTGCCCAACACCCCTACACCACTACCTTCATACACCATCACTCCATTCTTGTTGGCCTCCACCTCAGCCCATGACCAGAAACTTCCAAAGGATATAAATTCCTCTAAACTAATCCAAATCATGCAATACTTTTATTTAATTCATGTATTTTTTCAGTGGCTGCAATTTTAATGCTGAGCACTTTTCCTAATTCTGAGCCAAGCTATTCCAAAAATCTAGATCTTTAAAGGCCATATTTTCTGGCTGTATTTTGTTGAATTCGAGAAACCTCCACTATTTTGACATATGTCCCTAATAAATGATCAAAATTTGAAAATTATTATTTTTAAACTGAATAGAAAATAATTTCCTATAGCTTTGTAGTTAAACAATTTTCCAAATTTAGAGAGTAGCTAGTCCTAAAACCCAAGGGAAGTTGGCTTATTTTCGGAGTAAGAAAAATAAGGGCATGGTACGCGGTTACGATGTCCGTCAGTACAATTATGGTGCTACGATAAAGTTTAAAGCTCTTCACACTTATTTATTTATATATCTAATTATAGTTATTAAATATATGTGTGTGATGTTGGATGAATGGATGCATAGTTAATGATACTTATACGCCGGTAAGCGTTGATTATCGTGATGTTTGCATATAGTTAATGACATCCATTAAATATATTATGATGATTTTGATGGATATTTATGCGATTGTAAGTATTGTTTGTATATTGTTGCATACCTATTACACTCAATTACAGAATTATATAGGTGATTGGTTGGGTCTCCTTCTTAATTGAAAATATAATGGTTTTATATATCGAGAATTGGGAATAAAAATAAAGTTTCGAATTTCATATCTGAACAGTTTGGAAATGAAATTAAAGTGTATACGAACAACTTATGTAATGGTGGAAACGATTTCAATTTTTTTTTGATTAGAATTAGCTAGTTCAATTTGTAAAATCAATTTTGAATTTGAAGTCAAAATTAGAAAATATTGTTTTCAGATGATTTTATATATGGTTATAAAGAATTATAATCATATTAGAAGTGAATCAGATAATTTTTTATTATAAGTCGTAATATGGTCTGCATAGGACGTGTCGCGCAACGGTAATTCGCTAATTTCGAACACAAACTTTAAACGACTGTAACTAATGCAGTTTAAATCAGATTGACGTGAATTGAAAAATGTTTGCTTTCTTATAACAATAGTTTTCAAAGGACAAAGGAATTTTTAAATTTCAATATACAATTTTCAAGTTATACTTAAGTCAGTGTAATGTAGTTCGTAGATCATAATGGTAAATAGTTGTTTTAAAATTAATAAAAAAACAGATTTTTTTTGTAAAATCATAGTAAAATATTCAAAACTGATTTGAATTGGAAAATGATAATTTTGGATAATATAACGGTTAGTTTGATCAAAGTAGCTAAAATAAGTTGTTTTGTGACGCGTTTGAAATACTTTTGCAACTTTTTCTGAAAACAATATATTTTTAAGTCTTAAACTTATGAATCATTATCCAAAACTTAATAATCATTTTTAAATGATTAATGAAGTATTTTTAGAAGTTTATAGTACTTAAAACATATTGGTTTTAAGTAAGATTTAATTTATGTTGAGATAAAATGGTTTTCCTATAATTAATAAAATTGGAAATGGTTGAAAGCGGTCTTCGAAATTCGTTATTAATTCCATAAGTAAACTTGTACTATTCGAGAAATTTTAAAGGTAGAATTACTGTTATCTCGCTTATAGTATTAGTCGAATATGGAAATTGATTTCGAACATAAGTGGATGAAACTTCTATTCAGGTTTGATATTTAAT
Organism: Allium sativum; assembly: GCA_030737875.1. NCBI lineage: Eukaryota > Viridiplantae > Streptophyta > Magnoliopsida > Asparagales > Amaryllidaceae > Allium > Allium sativum. The sequence goes on from CM060918.1 coordinate 201,458,492, forward strand.
ATCAAATGGTTTTTTTTTTGCAAAGCCGACAGGATTAAGTGGACCCCTGCCACTTTTATTGATATACCAAAGACGAGTACATAGATACAACGAAAGTAAAAAAGATAAAGACAACAGAGAATACACGACATATCAATGTCCTAAGCGAGCTACAACATAAAACACATATATACAAAAAGAATATACACTTGCTCAACCAAAAATACCAGGATCGAATGCAAATTTCAGAAATTTTAGGCCACCCCTGATTCATGCCAAACAGGGTTCTTACATTTGGTAAAGTTCATCGCAACATTCTCTTAAAAGATTCCGACATTGCATTGTTTCCATATATTCTTCACAATCTTCTTCAGGACATAGCAAAATAGTCTCGATTTTGCACTCTTGCCCCTAACTTTGTTATGCATTTTGTCCCATTCAATACTGGAGTGAACACTAGTATTTTCACCAATGTGCACAAGAGATTCATTCCGCAGTTTCTACGTTTCATAGCAGTCATAATATAGGTGCTCAACAGTTTTAGGTAGCGTGCAAAACTTGCAGCTTTGATCTATCTCCACACCATATCTGTCTAGCTTGTCTTTAGTGAGAATAGCATGCTGAATGATCTTCCATAAGCGCAGATTTTCCTTAGCATTGTTGTCTTTCCTCCAAACATTTTTGTGCCATCTGCAAGTAGCAAGCGTTGAAATACTATGCAAACTTTTATATAAGCTTTTTACGTGGAACTATTCACCTTTCTAGTTCCAAATTACATTGCCAATGTTGAATCCATGATGTGTGTGTGCATGAATATTATTCCAGAGTGCAATAACATTCTGATTTGAGGTATTAGGCAGTCTTATGTGACTGTTCACAAGTATTTCTACTACACTGCTTGCCTGCAGTATACATGTTTGTTGTTTCTCCATGAATGTGATAGCTTTATCATTAATAAAGCCAAAATCAACCCATGGATCATGCCAAAATTGAATTCGATCAAATGCAGCTTGGCCAAATTTACAAAAAGGAAGAATCAAGTCTTTTTGTTTAAGTATACTCTTCCATGTCCAACTATGGCTTTGAACAACATTTAAAGTCCAAAAGCTTTTGCCTTTGAGAACATGCTCATAAGACCATTGTACTCACAAGCTTTGTTTCATACACAGTAAGTCATTAATGTGTTGACCAAAAGCTGCCTTATTCCATACTTTAATGTTCACAATTTCTAAGCATCCCTTGCTAATGGGTTTAGCAAGAACAACAAAGGAGATTGGAGCAAGATACTTTGTATGAATATTTCCTTTCCAAATGAATCTCATAAATGCAGGCTTGATCATATTGAGAAGTTTATGTGGGAGAACAAGGTTCTAGCCCAATAAACTTGCATAGCAATAATCACAGATTTGACAAGTGTAATTCTTCCAGCCTTACTCAGTAATTTAGTGGACCAACATTCCAATCTTTTAATTATTTTCTCAAAAGTGGCAAACATTGCAGTGTGGTTATTCTGGAAGTTGCCATAGGCAATCCCAGGTATGAAATAGTAGCAATGTTGCTAGTCAAGCCAGTCAGATAATAGATTTGTTGTTTTCTAGGTTGACTAACACCAGCCACAAAAATCTCTGATTTCTTATATTTAATTTGGAGACCAGTCATTAATTAAAACTGATCAAGAGTCTTCACGATATTGATAAGGGTCCCATCTTCAGGTTTGCAAATAATTATTAAGTCATCAACAAACATGAAGCAGTAATTCAGGGGTTCTTACATTTAGGATGCAATGCATATAAATTCTTATCTACAAGATCATTCAGCACGCCATAAAGTAATTCCATAACAAATATAAAGAGATATGAGGAGATAGGGTCTCCTTGACGTATACCTTGTTTATTTCAAAAAAAACCAACTGGAGTGCCATTGATATTAATAGAAATGTGTGTTGTGCTAATCATTCATATATCCATGCAGTAAAGTTAGCAGGAAAATTCATGTAGTTGAGAGTATTCTAATTATATATTTCCATTGAATAATGTCAAAAGCTTTTTTAATTTCAAGCTTGAGCATGGCTCTATGAGATATATTCTTGGTTTTGTAACCTTTAATTAGCTCATGGGCCAACAATACATTGTCAAGTATATTTCTCTTAGGCAAGAAAGCAGATTGATTGTGTGAAATTAGAGTTTTTAGGACTATTTTAAGTTTGGTTGCAAGTATTTCGGCAATGCACTTATAGATAGTGTTACAACAAGAAATTAGTCTCTAAATGCACTAACATAACTTGCATTGCTAACTTTGGGTATGAGTGTCGAAACAGTGTTGTTAAATGAGTGCACCATGCTGTATTTCAAAAGAATTGTTTAATTGCCTTACAAACATCATTATTAACAATGTTCCAACATTTTCGATAAAACATGGCATTAAAGCCGTCAGGTCCCCCACACAAGTTAGTGTTAAGGGAAAACATTGCTTCTTTTATATCAGTGTTTGTTATTGCATTATTAAGCATGTCATACTAAGAAGGGAGGAGTTTAGGGAGCATGTATGGATTATTCTTGTCAATAGTTGGTATAATATTCGACTAATTACCAAATATATCAGTAAAGTACTGTATAAAGGCTTTTTGAATACCATACAAAGTAGTGTGTACCTGACCGTTGATATCAGTGTCTGAGTGTATATCATCTTTCTTCTATTTAGCTTTGAGAGCAGCATGAAAATAAGCTGAATTTCTATCTCCATCCTCAAACCACTTCATTATGGATTTTTGTTTCTTCATCAAAGATTCTGTCTGAAGTGCTTCAATGTGTTTGAGAGATAGATCTGATTCAATTGAGGTAAGAGTGAGGTTTGCAGGATCAAGCAACATCTGGTTCTAGGTTTGCATAAGTTGGTTCAACCAGTGACTGGATTGCAAACATCCTCTTCCAAACTTGGCTTTGGTACATATCTTAATAGTGTCCTTAAGTGCTTTTAGTTTTTTATGTAAGATATACATTGAGTTACCAAAGAATGGGGCAACCCAAACTTTGTTAACAGTGTCATGGAATTCAAGGCCATTATATCAAGCATTAAAAAACTTAAAACTGGGCTTTCTGCTAATCAAAAGTTCACCAAGATGGATGATTTGTGGTGAGTTATCAGATAAAATTGGCAAGGGTAATTCACTATTTAACTGTGGTTGTTTAATGAAAGATATTTCATTACAAAATGCATGATCTATACGTGAGAAGGTCCTAATGCCTTCACGCTTATTGTTACTCCAAGTGTATTCATCACCATGGGGTTTAATTTCAATGAGATCAGCATTACCAATAACTAAATTAATAGACCTAATTTCTTGGGATGAGATAGGTGTACCACATACTCTATCAGATAATTTAAGAGGATAATTAAAATCACCACTCACAATCCAAAGGTGAGTGTTTTGCCTAAATGCAAGCAACAAATTAAAGAAATTCTTTCTAGCAACCACAAAATTATGTGCATATACGAATGTGAGGTAGTATGAAGTTGACTAGATGATGTGATTATGGAGAACTTATGAATAGTTGGGGTCAAAAATCAATAAAATTCTACCATAACTATAATTAACAAGATTATGTAACATAGACCAATTAGAGTTAATGTACCTTCCTGCTCTGTTGGTAAGTGCTTCATTCAATTTAGTTTTCGATATTGCTAGAGCACTTAGATTAGATTTTATGATTAGCACCTTGCATTGATCTAACTTGAGGTCAGAGTGTGCACCTCTAATATTCCAGATACATATGTTATGTATCATTGGGATACTCTGGTTGTTTATACGCATAGTTTTCCTTTGATCGAATAACAATCATAGATGCTTCATTCCCAGAATTAGGGTTCTTGGCTAGGGGAAACTCCACATTCATTTGCCTAGCTATTTTCAAGCTTTGATACCTTGCAGGTCTTTTAAATTTTTTCCTACTAGATAAAATTGGTAAACAATAGGAGCTCTATGTCCAGGAGGTGGTGCAGTATTGTTGTAGGGGTTCACTTTTGCCACTTGATCTATTATGGCAGTAGAAGTTTCAATGCTTTTCGTGATCTCTTTTGACTTCTGCTTTTCTTGTTCTTGCGTATCCTCCTCTCCCTCATTCATATCATGATCAATGTGGCCCTTGAAATTATTAATTGAACATAAGTCAGGCATGTATTGTTGCAATGTAGGTTCATATTCTGGTGGAGCCATGCTGAAGTCTTCAGAGTCACTATGCACATCAGGATGAGTAATAGTAATCTCAGTCATTACCATTATGTCCTATTTAAGGACTTGTATCTCCTTGATTGTCCTTGGCATTTATTTCCTGCATATGTGCATGTTCCTCCTGGTTTGAGATGCTTTCAACATTCAAAGTATCATTTGAGGGTAAAGGTTTTAGAGTTTCAACAATTTCATGCAACAGACAATTTTTTTTCTCTAGATCATTGAACAGATCAAAACTGTTGTTTGTGACAAGTGGTTCACCATTGTTAGTGTCCATTATGCCTTCAGATTCTTTTTCCTTATTACCTTGTAGTATATCATCAATTTCTTCATTGATTTGGTTGTTTGTAGCAAACTCTCCTTCTTCTGCATCATCTTTTCCATGGGTTATATTAGTCACAATTTCTGATCTGTGTGCAACATTGCCAACTTTGACTCTGTATACATAACGTTGAGTATTGAATATGACCTTTTTATTGCGTTTAACCCTCTGCCAATTTGGTACTTTTTGGGTAACTTCCTTCCTATTGTAAAACTTTATCTTGCCTTTTTTGCTAGCATTGTCTTCATTTTTATCGTTGCCAATTGCATTCTGATTAGCATGGGTATTTACTTTTGCTCCTTCTCTTTCTTTATTAACAACAACATTAACTGATTTTACACTTTCTTTTTCGGCATCTTTTCCATATTGTTCTACGTTGTGTCCAAACACTTTGCATATTGTACATACCAGGGGTTTCCATAGATAGTTAACATAATTTTTTTGAGTACCCCCATCTGGTAGCTTTACTAAAAATTCATCAACAAGCTGTTTATCTGGTCTTACCTAAATGAGGAATTTATCATAATGTAGCCTCTATATTTTCTCAGTCATTTCATCTAGACATAGTAATTTGTCTGATTTACAGGCCAACCAATTTATACCAGTGTGCGACCAAGCAAAAAGAGGGATATTTGAGAGTTGTACCCACACTGGTACAACTTTGACTTGGCCACAAACATTACTGACGCGGGGACCATATGGCTTAATAATAAATAACTTACTTCTCATGATAATTGGATCTCCCATTAGTACCATTTGTCTATCTTCTAGAAAGTGAATTGGAATAAGAATAATACACCATCAGACTTGATTTTCAATTCACGTTTCAATTTCTAAAAAACTGTAACTTTGTTTACAACTACTGCAAATGGAAGTGGTTCATCTAAGAAGAAGACCACTAATGATTCTTTCCAAACACAAGTACCAGCATTAATCACTTTAGCTGTATGGTTTGTTGCATCATTGGAGTAGTAGGTTTCATGTCAACGGGTATATACTTCCCCTCATTGAGCGGGGGACATTGGAAAAGGGAACTCCATACTCATTGACAGTTAAGCATAGGTTGACACTGATGGGGACAAAGCGAAGAGGTAAAGGGGGAGGTGGGTCAGGCGGTGTTGGAGGAGGATCGATGTTAGGCGTCGAGGCAGGAGGAAGGGTAGATATTTGTCTGGAGGTGGCAGACACAGGTAAGTGGGAAGTGACGGAAGTTACAGTTGACGGCTCTTTTAAGTTGATTAGCTTTTCCATTAACAGTTGTTTTTGAAGTTATTGAATATTGTTGGTAATGAGATTTAGTCTGTATCAAATGGTTTTGATAAGTCTTTTGAGTTAGATAAAGATTTTCAAAATTAAATGGTGAGTTTGGATAGAAATAATCTTCGCATATTTGGTATGGTTAATTCTGTAATTAACACATATACTATCTGGGGAATTTGGAAGATATTCATATCGTTATTCTGCATATAGCATTCTATGATTACGAGAATTGGTATCAAATATAAGTTGATAATTTCTATTTAATTCTAATATTCAATATCGGGTGGTTTCAGATTTGTTGTGAATTTTGTCTTAAATAACATCTTTCTTTAACTTGCTAAAGATTAAGTCATGATTTGGAATTTAAAGAGGATTAAGATTTTGTAAAGGCTATTTGAAACAATACTTAATGATCTTGATTTCAATATGGGTTTTAAGAGGGAAGTAGAGGAATAAAGAGTTAATGAATTTGGGTGAAAATTTAATGAATGATTATTGTAACAACCCGGAAAATCAGAACCAATTTAAAATTTTTATTTTGGCAATTTTAATGAGTTTGGAATATTTAAAATGAATTATTTTAAATAATAACGACTAGAAAATATTTTGAATAGAATTAAAACGTATATATTTATTTTAATCGAAGTTAGGATATAATATTTATTTTAATTATAAAAGGAATTGGAAATGGCGCGGTAGTTTGAAAATTCGATTTAAATTTCAAAGGAATGTGCAGGATTCAAAATAAACCGGATTTTAGTGAAACCAAAAACATTTGAATCTATTTGAAAATATCTTCCCAACGAATCTGAAAAATTGAAATTTCATAGCGGTAATAAAAAGTTATTCCCAGTTGAAAATTCAGAATAGTCGCCATGTAAATATAACCCTTAAAAATAGCGATTTTGCAATCGACCTCCGTTTTCGACGAGACCACTTTTGTTGGATCCGGAATGTCAAGTTATTACTTGATTCCAATTTTCATAATTTTTGGAATCAATATGTGAGCGTGGCGAAGTAAAATGTGTTTTGACAGTTTTAGTCAATTTGGATCGACCAGAAACTGACCATTTTTCAAAAGGTCTCCAAATTCGATGAAATTAGTTTTGTTAGGACCGTATCGTCAAAACATAGCCAGATTTATTTTTTCTGAAATTTTTGGAGTCCGTATGTGGCCCCGGTAAATTAAAATGTGCGTTTGAATTTAAAATATAATGATTTATATATTAAATTTAGTGGAAACTAATCGTAACAGCTGAACTGGGTTACGAAACATATCTCATTGTATTCGGAATGGGGTAATTAGCTAGGGACGACAGTCGCTGGATCTGAATTGGAGTTCAAACAAAAATTCACCTTTTTGAAGTAAAATAATAATAAATTAATTAATTATAAAATTCCCTCACCCCTCTCATTTCCCTTTACTCAGTCAACCACCCCCCATTACTTTTCAAAATCGAATAGAAAAAAAACTACAATGCCGAAAACCGCTTTACCTACCGCCGCCGATCACCGTCGCGGGGCCCTATCCTCCGCCAGAGCCGACACCGCCGTAGCCACCTCGCCCCCCTCCATCGCCTTCCATCTTCTCCCTCCTCCCCAAAAATCGAACCCAAACCCCCCTCTTGGTCTGGACAAGTCGTGCCGCCCGCCACCTAGGCCCCACCTCCGACGCCGTACCTCCCCCAAGACCCCGAGACCTCGTGCCCCGCCACCCGTCACCTGACTGTGCCTGTGGGACCCCCATTAGCATAAAGGTCCAATTTTTGTCCAACCCGGTGTGTCCATGATAGTCTAGATCTCTTTTAGCCGCCTCCTCGAGCCTCCTCCGTCACCCTAGACCGAATGTGAGTTTTTATTTTGAATTCTATTCATATATATTAATAAAGATGTGATTTTTATGTATGAAGTAGTGGATAAAGTTATGATTTTTTATATGAATGAAAATATTTTAAAGATGTGATTTTTTATATGAATGAAATCATTTTAAAGATGCGATTTTTATATGAATGACATCATTTTAAAGTAGCGATGTAAAATATGACTTTTTGGTTTAGAAAAACTATAATTTTTATGGACATAAAAACGTGATTTTTAATAACCTAAAACGTATGATTTTTGTTTATATAATAGCAAAATAAAAATATGATTTTTATTATCATGAAGGCGAAATAAAAATATGATTTTTATAATCTAGTAGGCGGTGTAAAAATATTATTTTTATATATGTAGCAAATTAAAAATCTGATTTTCATATATATAGCGAAGAGATAAAAATATGATTTTTATTATTTGAATAGAAAAATGAAAATGTGATTTTTATTTATTTGAATAGCGCGATAAAAATATAATTTTATTATATGAGTAACGATATAAAAATTGGATTTTTATATATGAAGTAGCAGTATAAAAATATGATTTTTATACAAATGGTATGAATATAAAAATGTGATTTTTATAATATAAACATCCTTTTAAAAATGTGATATTTATAATGTAAATATCGTTATAAAAAGGTGATTTTTAATATAAAAATCGTGTGAAACAGATAGCGATGGAACCGACATGAATCAAATCCAAATCCGAACTGCTCAGAAATAAGGATTGGAGGAGTGGATCCCAAAGGTGAGAACTCCTCACTATAATTTTCTTTATACAGTTATTTATTTTATAACTTCATATAAAAACTGCTCCCCGTCGTCCACAGACCATGGACGACTTGTTTGTTTGATTGTGTTGCGAAAATTGTTTGTGATGTGAAATGGACTGAATAAAATATTTTATCGTTAAAAATATATTTTTTTAACATCTATATGAATAAAATAAATATTCATAAACAAATCTGATGATTTGTTTATGTACACACATTTGATGGATATTGATTGGGACGATAAATTTTACACGTCGTCCAACTGCACAAATAAGATCTGTGTTTGTCGATTAAAACCCCACATGGGTGTTGGGATGATATTTGATGTACACTAATCCCAATTGTTTAGTGGTATGTTGATCATTTGGTCGACAGACTGTGTAAGCGTGAATTAATTATATTTAATGCTTATGCATTTGTGTAGTGCACTCTGGATGATGGTTGATTGTGTTTGATTATTGTTGTGTACATGTGTGTATGAAATCCATATAAATAAAATTATATGGTAATTGACTGTGTCTGATTCCAATTCAAAAAGAACAAATATTTTAAAATGAGGAATATTTTAAAATAATATTCAGTAAAAGATCAAAATATGATTTTGATGTCCGATTTTAGATGGACACGAAAATATTTAAATATATGAAGCCAAGTTGATTAGATTAACGCCATTTAGACGCGAACGATATTTATATCGATTTTATTCATTTTTATAATCAATATCGAAATGGAAGTGATTTCAAAATCTAACATTTTGAAAATATTATCATTTATATATTAATGATACGAAATATTCAATTTTGATTTAAAATTGAATATGAAGTTGAAATCCTTTTGAAAATGAATTTAAAACGATTTATAAAATACGTTTTAAATGGAAATCGATGTATATTATATATATATATTTAATGGCCTGAATAGAACGCACCGCGCGGCGTCATTTCGCGAATTTCGACCATTGACTTTGAACGGACATTACGGGAGATCTGACCGTCGGATTCTCCTAAAACTGGAACAGTTGGGTTCGTATCGAAAAGAGATTTCCAACTAATACAAGAGATTTGAAATATAATGGTTGGATTTGGAATCATGTCCAAATAAAATTTGGAAAAGGTCGCTGTAAGTGCAGTTCGATGACCATTTATGGAAATCGACTGTACGGGCCTTGATAAAATTATTAAAAATATCAATAATTTGTGTAAAATCATAATTTATGATTTGGAAAGAATCGGGATGAAAAATTCCATATTTGAAAGGATAAAAATATATTTTTATCGAAATGAACTAGTTATGAACTAGAATTATAAATCCAATATTTTTTAAATAAATAAATTGGATTTGAAATGGTTTTAAAAATAACCAGAATTTCCAGTATATGAATTGAAATGGATTTGAATCGAAATTATCTTCAGGATATTTCGATATTGGATTCTGTGATTATACGAATATTGTGGAGGAATTTGGAAGATATATATATCGTTATTCCCAATACGACAATTGTTGATTTCAGAATTTGATATTGAGTATAAGCCTATATAATTTCTATTCAGAGCCTTGTATTTGATATCAAATTGGATTTTGGGTTTGTCGTGAACTGTGTTTTAAATGACACCGTTCTTGAACCCCGTGTGAAAAGAATAATTTTTTTTATTAGTGTTTCCAATTAATTGACATTTAATTGGAATTGAAAATGGAAGGTGAATTGGGCTTATTGTGAACTGTGTTTTTAACGACATACGTTCTTTAACCCGATTTACAGTAAAATGGGATTTGGAATTTATAATTTTTTTATTAAGATTTAACGGGAATTTTCCAAAGTAAAGTTTTCAATTTAATATATTAAATTGGAATTGAATGGAATTCGATTGATAATAATCGAAGTGAACTTCTATGGAGGAAGACTGTTAATACATATGGAATTTAAAAGGCTTTGTCGTTATTCCATTTATATTATTGGTCGGATACAGAAATTGATATCGACTATATATTGATTTGTTTTTTAGTGAAGATTCCATAATTAATGGAATGTGATTTGGGCTTATCGTGAGCTGTGTTTTAAACGACATTAGTTCTTTAAACCAGTTAAAGGCAGGACTACATGTCTGTCATTGTATTTCGAACTGTATGGTTGATGTCTGCTAAATATATATCTGTTTGTTGGGGAGAATTTATTCTCTTGCTTAACACCCTTCTCTGAGACATACGAGCTCAGAGGTTATATATCGGCAGAAATCAATAGTACGGTGTAGATTGTCGATGCGACATGTTTGTGTTAATATTGTTTTTTGGAAGGATTAAAACTAAGTGGACCTTTAATGAATCTTTAATTAGATTGAAATGAAAATTGATAATTTAAATTATCAAATTTGGGAAATGATCGAGAATGAAGTATCACCAGTTTTGCTCCTAGCGATAGTTAAATCTTTAATTAGATTTGAACGTGAAATGGAAATTAAATTTACCAATAACACCATGGTGTTAGATATGGAGTATGGCCAGTTTTGCTCCATTGGATGAATAGGTTGGGATTAGGAAATTAAACAAATGATTACTTTGGTAAGGTGCATTAATCCCGACTAGTTTGGATAAACCTTAATTTGGTTTGAATTGATATCCAAAGGAAGATTAAAGAATAAATTTAAAGAATTTATCTTTGATAAAATTAATGGGAGCCTTTCCAAAAGGATATGAATATTTAAATAAAGGAATATTCATAATTGGAATAAGACGTATGTTGTGTTTTATAGCACTTGTTTATAATATACACAAGTTATTCGGAAAGGCCGAGTTTATACCCATTTTGAATAACTGATTCGACGATAAGTAGACGATGAAGATGGTGGTTGAAGACTAGAGGTCTTCACATCGTTTGGATGATTACTGATGTCTTGATTGGGCTATACACCCAAGACGAGGTAATAAGTGGTGATCGTCCAGACGTACTTGGAGATCGACCGAATATGCAAGGACCTCTCACATGTATTGGATATATGGGACGAGGAATAAGGTGCCTTCGGTTTCGTTCAGACCCAGAATGAACTTGTAAATGGATGTATGTCTGACATTAGATTTTATTCTGTGTTGATCGATCTCTATTAAATATATATCTATTTGGCGGCGGAGAATTTATTCTCTTGCTTAACGCCCTTCTCTGAGACGTACGAGCTCAGAGGTTATATATCGCTAGATATCAGTCGCATGGCATGAATTGCTTGTGTGGCATGCATAGATGCAATGATTAAGGCTTCTGTTGAAAAGCAGAGTCTTATGGTTGATGATCAAAGCACGACCTCAAAGGGCATAGCTTTGTGTATAGCGTTAATACACGATCCTCACACCTCGGTATGAGTCAAAACGGGATCGGGCTGTTGGGAGAACATGACGTTTCTTTCTAGCTATGGGTGGTGTCAGCGTTTTGCAAGCCCTGACATTTTTATATTTTTACCTATGCAGTTGTTGGATTGCGAGGTGCCTCGAATATATCGTTCTCTATGGAGCCGATGGATATAGCTCTGATAGGACCGGGAAACGTGTGTTCAGGAGTAACTAAACCTCAAATGTAAGGGAGGACCGGCCCAACCGATGCAAGGGTTGCCCTGAGTACGTAGTCCTGAGACATTGGCTAGAGTGTCTCGAAGTGATGAGGGGCCATCCCTGGCCTCGACTCATAGATGGAATCCAATTTCTAATACATGATATTTCAGTTTTGATTGTAGAGCCTAGTATTGGCGACATGATATATGGTACCCATGCCGTCTATGATTGATACATTTATATTTGAAGCTGTTTTTGACACTATACACATATTATAGTATCAAATGATTTGTTTTAAATGTACCAAGCAAATTTGGCTATTATAAGGTAAAACCCTATCCTACGGCTTGCGTTGCATTGTGTGATGGGATCTGGGTCTTATACTAGCTTCATTTTTCCAAAAAGCATTGCGCTATTTATTCTATGCACTAGTATTCTTGGGAGGAAACCCATTCCATGTTATACGGCATGGTCCCTTGATTTACTTTATATTTAAAGTAATGATTTAATAACTGTTTTAGTTCTCACACCAGTCACATGACTGACCTGGAGTTTATTGTTTTAACCTAAACTCTGGGTGCCCCTATTTTCCACACGGGCAGCTTGTAGTTTTGGTTTTGCAGATTTATATTCACAGGATCTTGGTTTACAGCCGGAACGATATTCGGAAAGCTCTGTATCTGTTTATCTCTTTCAGCTGTGTTTTTGTATTATTTTCCACTGCATTGTAATTTGTAAATCTCTGATATTTATCAAATGTATATTATTTGTTCATACTCTGTATATTCTTGTACTCTGATGTAAATTGTTGTAATAAGCAATGAAATGTTCTTCTGTTTGTCTTCTGATTTGTTGTGTTCTTAACTCAATCCGGACTTTCCTTTATGGGGAAGTTCGGGTCGTGTCAGTTTGGTATTAGTGCTTTGGTTTACAGAGCTTGAGAACACGGCACATTAGAACCAAACGAAAGAATTCACCTGAGATTGGATTAGCAATATCCAATGAGAATGACTCGTTAGAGATAGGATCAGTAGTATCCTAGAACGAGTGTGAAGAGTGTTGTTTTAAAATAAAATTAAAAACAAATTTTTTTTTGAAGATTTAAACCATTTTATACGTATTTGAATATTTATTTTAAATTGTTTTGGACAATCTAGTATATTAAGATTTTGCATATACGCCTTGCAAACGTGTATTCGAAGTTTTAATATACTGGATAGATATAGAATCACACTCTAGTCGCCCGGGGATGATTCTGATAATGCTGCAGCGTTATCAGTATTTGTGTTCGAGTTTCGAAAAGTGGGATATCTATATATTTCCAATTGACTGGTGTGAGAACCAAAACTAGATAGGGTTTATTGTTGTGAATTAGCATCAATAACATGATTTTCTATATATATACATATATTAAAGTTTTGAATTTGAAAATTAATCAACTAATTGATTGCTGGTTGTGTTATATGAATATTGGTTTGATTAATTAAAATTTTGAACCATTAAGCCAAATTGAATCAAAATATTGAACTGAATTGAAAATTGTTTGAGATTGCATGCATATACATGTATATACATTGAGCAGGTCATAGCAGGGAAGCTAAGCAGAGGAATAAAATTGTATGCCCGACAAATAGGTAAATGTTTACAAATTTATTGGGCTTGGATGATTTTATGAGCCAATTGCCTAGCCGCTTGGCTTTTTCTTTTTGAGATGAGAGGGATTGTGTGGCGGTTTGGAGATTTTCGCGATGCTCTCCGTACAAAGGAGGTTATGGCGAAATTTTTCGAAAATTTAGGGTGTTAGCCAAATTTTTGAAAAAATTGAAAATTCTTAGAAACTGAAAAGTTGAAGAATGAAAGCCAAAATGAAAGTTGAGCTGATTAGTAAAACAACTTTCATCTCCGTTCCTTTTCGGGGATGAAAATATTTTAAGTGGGGGAGATTGTAATAACCCGGAAAATCTGAACCAATTTAAAATTTTTATTTTGGCAATTCTAATGAGTTTTGAATATTTAAAATGAATTATTTTAAATAATAACGACAAGAAAAATATTTTGAATAGAATTAGAACATATATATTTATTTGAATCGAAGTTAGAATATAAGTATTTATTTTAATTATAAAAGGAATTGGAAATGGCGCGGTAGTTTGAAAATTCGATTTCAAATTTCAAAGGAATGTACAGGATTTAAAGTAAACCGGATTATAGTGGAACCAAAAATATTTGAATCTATTTGAAAATATCTTCCCAACGAATCTTAAAGATTGAAATTTCATAGCAGGAATAATAAGTTATTCCCAGTTGAAAATTTAGAATAGTCACTATGTAAATATAGCCCTTAAAATAGCGATTTTGCAAACGACCTCCGTTTTCGACAAGACCACTTTTGTTGGATCTGGAATGTCAAGTTATTGCTTGATTCCAATTTTCATAATTTTTGGAATCAATATGTGAGCGTAGAGAAGTAAAACGTGTTTTGACAGTTTCAATCAATTTGGATCGACCAGAAAATGACCATTTTTCAAACGGTCTCCAAATTCGACAAAATTAGTTTTGTTAGGACCGTATCGTCAAAACATAAACAGATAATAGCAGAACAAAATTAAATAAATACACCAGATAATGCACAAATAATACACTGGATAAACATAATCATCAGAGTTACACAGTATACAGGATCGTACTTAGTACAAATACAGTTCAGCTATACATAAATGTCTACAGCGGAAAACAAACATAATATGTACAATAGGAGCTGAACAACATAAAAAGAGATAAATGATAGAATCCATCTTCAGCTCCAGCTATTCAGAAAGAGCCTGCTAAAACCTGAACACAAGGCTGCCCGTGTAGAAAAAGCGGCACCCGAGTTTGCAAGTGAAACAAACTACGAGTCAGTCATGGGACTGGTTTGAGAAATCTACTTAACACTTTTTATAATATGGCTAATCACAGGACCACGCCACTTTCACAGAACGGGTTTACTCCATTGGATTGCCAGTGCTTTAAAACAAGTAATTCTTTTAAACATCGCAATACTTTTTATAAAAATGAAGCCATTATAAGACTCAGTTCCCATCACACATTGCAACGCAAACCGGAGGATAGAGTTTTACCTTATAATGGCCAAAATATGCTTGATACAAATAAAACAAACGAATTTGATATTATTATTAGTGTTTATACGTTTCAAAAACAATTTCAAATCATAAGTATCAATCATAGACGACATGGGTACCATATATCATGTCGCCATATATAGGTATACAATCAAAACCGCACAGTCACGTATTTGGAAATTGGATTTCCGTCATGAACCAAGGCAAAAGATAGTCTTTACCGACTTCGAGACGCTCTAGCCCGCCCTTCAGGAACAGCCGCAACTGCCCCTTGGATCGTCAGGGCCGGTCCACCGATGTGGGTTATTATGCCTGAACACTGTGTTTCCCTGCCCTTTGGGGTGTAAATGAGCCAACTAATGACTCCATCGGCTTCACATAGTCACCGATATATCCGAGGCGCCTCGCAACAGCAACAACCACATAGGTGGAAATAATATATATGTCAGCCAGTTTAAGCACTGACACCACCTCTAGCTAGAAAGAAACACATGTCCTCCCTGAGGTCCTCTCCCGTTTTTGGTCCATACCGGGGTGTGAGGCTCGCGAATTCACGTTATACACAAAGCTATGCCACACAAGCTGTGCTTTGATCATCAACCACAAGACTTTGCTTTTCAACAGAAGCCTTGATCACTGCATCTTAGCATGCCACATAGGCAATTCACACCATGCAACTGATGGCTATCAATCACACAGAATGAATTCCAATGTCAGACACACGGTCCATTTACAAGTCCGTTCTAGGTCTGAACGAAACCGGAGGCACTATATACCTCGCATACCCATCGATCTCCATGTACGTCTAGACGATCACCACTCATTATCCAAATTTCGGGATGCCTCCCAATCAGGACATCAGTTATCATCCAACCGAGGTGAAGATCTCCGGTCTTCAACCACCGTCTTCATCATCGACTTCTTATCGTCAATTCAGTTATTCAAAATGGGATAAACCCGGTCTTTCTGAGCAACCCGCATATATAATAAACAAGTGCTACACAAACACAACATACGCCTCTTTACAATTCATCAGTCACTAACCGTAAATTAGTAAGAGAACGATTTCCCAAATATTAACCCCGAAGGCCGAAACCAACATCAGATCAAAACCCAGGAAACCATTCGACTTAGCTAACCTTCAGTTAGTTTCTAAATTTCACATTCTTAGGGAAAGGTTCCCATTATTTTTATCAAAGATAAATTCTTTAGTATAATTTTCATGTCAAACACATTCAACCATCAAATATCTAATAAACCGGGTAAACTCAGTTTATTTCCTTTCCATATCGTTTACAATATTTTATAACGATTTATCGCTATTTTTATTTATTTAAAAATAGCCAATTTATTCAAACGACGCTTCAGGCCATAACGCGGTCGCGACGCTGTTTTTCTTCAGATTTGATTTACACATATCTGAAAATCTAACCGTTGGATCTTCACAAATTTTATATCATTAGAAAGATCTTTTCAAAATGAATCCAACGGTTCCAGTTTTGGGAAAATCCGACGGTCGGATCTCCCGGTACACTCGTTTGAAGTTTCGATTTCAAAATACGAACTGCAGCGTCGTTATTCGATTTAATTTAATTATATTTTTATTTATATATATAAATATAATCGATTCTGGCGCTGTTTTTCTTCAGATTTGATTTAAACATTCCAGACAATCCAACCGTTGGATCTTCACAAAGTGGGTGTCGTTGGAAAGATATTTCCAAAGCGAACCCAACGGTTTCGTTTTCGGGAAAATCCGATGGTCAGATCTCCCGCACTAATCGTTTGAAATCACGGTTTCAAAACACGAACTGCTGCTTCGTTATTCGATTCATTTTAATTATATATATATATATAATCTATTCTTCGATTTCAAAACCATATTCTTTTCATACTTTTGATAAAATGATATTTTTATCCAACCGACATTTATTTTGACACTTCACTTTTTTAACAATTCATGTTTATAATAAAAATGTGATTTTTATTGTAAAACAATTTATTTCAAAACACGACTATTTTATATAGTTCATATAGATGATAAAAATATGATTTTTATTATAAAACAATTTATTTCAAAACACGACTATTTTATATAGTTCATATAGATGATAAAAATATGATTTTTATTGTAAAACAATTTATTTCAAAACACGACTATTTTATATAGTTCATATAGATGATAAAAATATGATTTTTATTATAAAACAATTTATTTCAAAACATGAATGTCGTTCAACACATGAATTTCTATTCAACACACGAATATAGTTTCAACACATGAAAATAATTCTAACACATGAATATTATTGAAAATTTCGGCAGCATAACGGCAGGGTAGTTAAAACCGGGACCGTCCCTAGTACGGCTCCTCGCTCTACCTTAAAGCCTCACAGCTTTTGACAGTGGGGATTTCATGCATCTAGTTCGCACGCAGGCGACATATTTATTTTTTTTCTTTTCCACAAACTAATCCTATGTGGTTTCAACCAAATAATTCTCAACCACAAACGGGTATTTTTCAACCATAATCAATCAATTTCAACCACAAACAATTCTAATCAACCATTCGCTATCAACCAATTTTCACACCAATCACAACCAATAAATATCGTCCATGGTTTGTGGACGAGGGGCGTATATATATATTTATATAAGTATATTTCACTTCTATTTCAATACATATATAATTTTTACAACGCATATATAACTTATACATCGAACATACAACTTATACAACGCTCATACATGATGTAACGACCCGGATTTTGAGCGGCTTTGGTTATCGACGTAAGCTCGACGTCGATAACCAAAACATCGAAAAATCCCGGTAATTAATGAAAGAAATTAGAGGGTGAGAATAGATAAGATAGAAACTTAGAATAGAAGAAGAAGAACACAACATCAGAGTAACACGAACCTCACAGCGGAACGAATAACATATAATAGATAACATAACTTTGAAATATAACAGTTATGTATACAATAGCACTTATCAAAGTACAGCACTTACAAGACAGTGGAAATAACTATAGCTATATGATCATGAAGCCTCCTGCTCCAGCTCTTCATGTATCTGTAAATTCCTGACTACTTGACTGCCCGTACAAAATTAGGCACCCAAGAGTTTAGGGAAAACAAAACAAATAAACTCCGGGTCAGTCATGGGACTGGTATGAGTAAAACAGTTTAAACAGGTATATGAACAAGTAAACGATATCTCATAAGACCACACCGCAGAACGGAACGGGTTTTTCCCTTATGAGAATCCAAAATATCTTTATATCAAAAACCTTTGATATTATAATAATGTCTATGTATAAATAGATATCAACTAGCAGAAACGCTTTCATCTCGCGTTCTACATATATAGTATACAATCAAAATCGCAAGCGCGTATTGGATAATGGATTTCCAACTATGACAAGGTATGGAACCACCTTCCGATCAGTGTACTCCAGGAACGATACACTGGAGTTCAACAAGAACATCTTGTAACTCAGCCACACATGACCGACCACTCATTTCGCTTGAGTGTATCGAATGTACATCACCAACGGTTGGGATCAGCAACCGTTCCCGTATATATATGGGACAACATTGTAGATTTAAGAAACACATGAATATTCACTAGATAGGTGATTATACACCCTACTTCGGTGCGACCGACTTAGCCATGCTGCCTGCCCGATTTCTGTCATTTACCGGATGTGAGGCTAGAAGCTACGCTTATCTTTTTACATATCATATCTTCATTCACTTAGAACGCCACATCGTCATACCCGCCAAATCACAAATTTGACTTATCCAAAAATAACACAGGTATACAGCTAAGAGAAACGAATTCCTCCGCCACCAAACGTGAATACGTTTTGAACAGATCAACTTACGCGATCCATTGGATATACTCTGTCAGACCTTCGTCCATACAAGTTGTCCTAGGACTGGACAAACCGAAGGCACTATTCAGTACATCCATCTTAGGCACTGTTATCTAAGACTTATACAATAGCCCTTGCACTTTACTCCGTCTTCAATATACTTGATTCACAACGCTTATGCCAATACAGAGTGGTTCTTCGGATAATAATCCAACCGGTCTCTCCATATTAACAACGTAAAATGGTCAAAACATTTGATAGTCGATGATTTAACAATCAAATAAAAATGTCTGTGTGCAAACAATGATCTTATTTCCAAATGGAATGTCAATCGATCAATCATCATGTATATCTATACATGTTTTTCCTTATTTTCTATATTTAGAAAATATTTGTTATCAACGTTGGAAAACATTTCCATTGTTTATTTACGTATCACTATCCTTCCACAACTATCAGACTCTAACTATAAACTAATAAGAGAACAACTCCCTAAGCATAAACCCCGAAGGCCGAAACCAACATCAGATCGATACTCAGGAAACCATTCAACTTATTAATCTCTAGTCAGATTCTAATTTTGCTTAACTCTATATTCTTTAACTCCATTCGCTCAACTCTAGATCGCAGCGATCACAATGGTTACGCCTAATTCCCTTAGGAAACATCCGACCGCCGTAGGCTATTTACAGCCCTGCGAATTACGCTAGCAGTCGTGCTAAATGGCAACTCATCCTGAATAACTATGTTTGTTTTAACTCTAACTGTTTAACTCTAACTGTTTAACTCTAACTGGTTTTACTTGGTTTGACTAACTCAATTTATTTACTCGACCGACTAATTCAACTCGATTACCCTAACTTGATTTACTTATCTCGATTAACTGAACTAATCACTTTGATTAACTCGACTAATTCACTTTGGTTAACTTAACCAATTCACTTAACTAATTCACTTAGTTTAACCTAACTATTCACTTAATTCCTGTCGAATAAACTATATTTGATAACTCCTCTAACTCTATTTGAATAAACTATATTCGGTTAACTCCTTTGATTTAACTCTAATCGATTAACTCCCTTCGATTGAAACTAACATCGATACTCCTTTCGATGAAACTAACATCGATTAACTCCTTTCGATGAAACTAACATCGATTAACTCCTTTCGATTACCATATTCGATTTACTTTATTCACTTTATAAAGATTTCCTTTTTAACAACGTTTTATTCATTTGAAAAGATTTACTTTTAAATAACGGTTCTACACTTTAAAAATGATTTCCTTTTTATAATGTTCCCTTTCCAATTCTATTTGTAAATGGTTTACAAATATTTCCTTTTCAAATTTATTCTTGAAATATTCTAACTCCTTAAATTCCTGGGAAAATTCGCCATAACCTCCTTTGTATCGGGAGCATCGGGAAAATCCCCAAACTCGCCACACAGGCCTTTCCATTCAAAAAGAAATGTTTTGAATTTATTTCCTTTTCAAATATCTCCTATTTATAAATATTCCAATTTATAAATATTTCTTATTTATAAATATTTCAATTTATAAATATCTCTGTTTTCAATATCACTTTTAAAATCTCCTTATCAACATCCCGTATATTATGGTATTCAATCATATCAAATCACGATGTTCAATATCGTCCATACACACACAATCAACAACAGGTTATAATTCACATCATATATCAAAACATATGAAAAACAATAAAATAACTGTTGAGGAATCCAGTCGGATTCCTCCAACCTGTTTCCCTGCATCACAGATGTTAGACAATATAGATAACATAACTTTCAGTTCCATATGATATATTCTTTTAAACAGAATCAATATAGAAATTTAACTAACTGACTAGCAGTTCAATCAAACAATCAACACATAGTAAATCAGACAAATTTCTAACAGTTCTAAAGATACAACATGAAATTATAAACTGTTCAGAGTTGGTGAGATTTACTCACTGTTGCGCGTTAACCGATAAATATCGGTTTGCGTTCGTTGTTTGAGACGGACAAATTTATTTCGCCATAAATTGTAACGAGCTCCGATGGACTTCCAGTCGGTTACATTGTGGGGTACTCGTCCATACGGTCTCAACGCAACTTACGGTTCGTAAATCTGATTCAGTATGTACAAGTTATTGTATTCGAAATTTAATACATTAAATATTTGAATTAAAAACATGAATTATAAAATATTGGGCTTAACTTGAACACTCCGGCCCATTACCCCTTGACATAGCCCACGAGCCCTTCAATGCTTCTTCCCCAAATCCGATCGTGGTTCCAGGAATCAACCGAACTCCAATATCCAACTTCGAACCCCATTTTCCTTCCCAACACATCACGATTCAATGTATAAATACCACCGTTCACCTCTCATTCAAATTCTCTTTCACCCCGACATCGTCAGCGTTGACTCGGAGGCCTCCTCCCACCGGTGACGCAGCAGCCAACCTCGCCCATCCCAGAAACCGAGCGACATTTTTGCAACCCAAATCCTACCAGAAACTCAATCGACTTGCCCTTACTCCACATGAACGCAAATCCAATATCCCAAGACTGACCTGTTGCTTAAATCTCAAGAACTCACGAACCCTACTTTTTTTTTCTGCTCGAACTCGAGCCATAGTGTAACACCCCGCCTCCGCTAGGGTCACTCGCAAAGGAATGCACTAGCTTTAGAGGGGCATTATTGGTAAACATGCACAGAAATATCACAAGACAGAACATATAAAATAGCGGAAGTAAAATCAAACTTTCATAACATGAATAAATAAGGTCTAAAGCCTTTTACATCAGAGTACATCAAAACCTGTCTTGCAATAGTAAAGAAGCATAAAGACATTTTCATAAATTATTCCCCAAGTAAAAACAGTAAAGTAGCCATTAGCCAAGAAAAGTCCAAGCCATCCATGATGACCTTCAAGCAGAAGAAGTCCGAACTAAACAACAGTATTTCCTCCCTGTAACCTGGGGGGGGGGGGGGGAACGGAAGAAAAGAGGCGAAACAAAACGGGTCAGTCAAAAAGACTGAGTAAGCCCTATCTACTATTAGCATAAAAACTAGTAAAGTTAACTGACATGAGAAACTGAGATGAACATAAGCATGATAACAAGATAGATAAGCTAAATCAAAATAACAGGATGAACTACTGAACTCAGATAAACTAAGGTGTCATGATAAATTACGATGTCAAGATAAAACAAGGTATCACATCGTCAGGTTTCTATCAAGTATAATATCCCCAAGATATCTGTCACGTATAACGCCCCGTGATATCTATCCTGTATTTTAGCTCTGCACCTACCGTACTAGTATCCCCACCGTGTCATGTGTTAACCAAGAATGACCCTCACTCAAAAGTCGTGTAATGGTCCATGTCAACCTAATATATCGCATATATAGGTTACTCAACTTGTATGTTTTATTCCATGTAAATGTTCGGTCCCTTGCCGTAGACCATACGGGCTTTCCCATGAGATTCTATATTACTTTAACATAGTTCCATGATCCTTAAGATCGGTTTGGACTGTTACCCTAAACCTAGCTAGGGTCTTCCAACATGAATTATTGTTTGTACAACTAGGACTTATGCTACCTAGGGCTGCTAGGGATTATGCTTACCTATTGCACGTTTTCGTATCTCGGTTTGGGTTCAACCACCTAGGGCCACTAGGGATTACGCTAACCGCCAACCGCGCCCTTTTTCCCACGCATTCATCGTGAATCGCTTTTCCATGACTGTATGCACATGTATCACATCGTGCCATCCGAGTCCTGTCACAGGGCAAATCAAGAAATACAGGACTCGGTCGGAAGCTTTCGATTTATCTGCCGATGCAGATGCTAAGGTCTGTTTTTCTTATACGTGGCTATGGTCCCACCAGACCACTCCCTCAACTAGTGAAAGACAAGACAGGATAACTCCTGTATGAGAACACAACACTGGCCAACCCACATCCAAGCCTTACCGCAACCATAATTAGATAGCAATTATGGTCTTTTGGGTGTTCTCTGCCTTTCCGTACGTACATGCTTGACCAAAGATGGTAGGTAGCCTGACGAAATGCTATCTAGGGTACGACCGTGTATCGTCGAATATCCCCTATCCATCCCCGTCTTTAGGTCGCTCGTATAGCAACCAAGGCATACTCTTGGTTCTTCTAACGCAGACCTTAACCTCTCATGAGCCTAGTATAATCACCTGGCAGCTCATAGAGGGATACCAAGAATATCCTCACGTTCCCCGAAGTCGCTGCTTCGTTACCCAGTTCGCTGGAGCCTTTATCTAAATCAGATACTTGCTCCTACTCGTATACTTAAATGATGACCTACCGTATCAGGTTACTCATCTATCTATGAACTGGTCTAAATTTCCTTGACTAAGAATCATTACTTAGTTATTCTTCAAGTAAGGTTTACCACTTAGCATTGTTCCCGTTATCCTTGTTAACTACGGTTATCCACCTAATCCTCAGAACTAGGGTTTACATAATGGATTAAGTGTCACTTAAGTTCATGACTTAACCCGTCTACAAATCCTGTCAAAATTGGCTAAGTATCCAAGTTCAAGGCTTAACCCTACAAACCATGCTCAAGTTGGTTAAGTATATTAAGCAATTCACGACTTAAGCTCGTCCAATTATCATTCTAGATTGGTTAAGTATATATTAACTTGACCCTATCAATTTACTTAGTCAAATCGGTCAAGTGTATTCAAGCGATTCGTGACTTAGCCTTATCATGTTTTCACGTTATATTGGTTAAGTATTGGTTAACTTAACCACAATAAATTAACGAGTTAGATTGGATAAGTATAGGTCACTTAACCACATCAATTCATCATGTTTAGATTAGTTAAGTGTTTAACTTAACCCCATTAAACTACCAAGTGGGATTAATTAAGTCTAGGCTAACTTAACCCCATCCGATTTCCATGTTTAGACTAGTTGAGTCTAATCTTAACCCCATTCATTAACCGTATTTTTCGGTTAAGCGTCATTAAGAAAACTTACTTAACCTTACCAAGTTATCGCGTTGGATTGATTAAGTGTTGGTTAACTTAACCCCATCCGATTTCCATGTTGAGTCTAATCTTAACTCCATTCGTTAACCGTATTTTTCGGTTAAGCGTCATTAAGAAAACTTACTTAACCTTACCAAGTTATCGCGTTGGATTGATTAAGTGTTGGTTAACTTAACCCCATCCACTAGTCATATAAAAATGGTTAAGTGTCATTAGGCAAATCAAGTTACTTAACCTACCCAACCTTGTCATGTTTTGTTAAGTATCATTAGCCTAATCAAATTACTTAACCCATTTGTCCATGTCATATTTGGTTAAGAGTCATTAATCAAATTAACTTAACCCTATCATGTGGCATTAATTACTTAATGCACCTTCACCTCTCACATTAGACTTTGTTGTGGTTACTAGTTAAGCCGGTCGGTTCCGGGTAGCTTTACACCACAACTTGGTCTAACCTCGGGTTCAAGCACAACATGACCAACTTCTCACATTGGGTCCTATTGTTTGCAACTACTAGTTAGGCCGGTCGGTTCCGGGTAGTTTTACGTTGCAAACTCAACCCAACCTCGAGTTGGCCACACTTATATTATCTAAGTGTCATGTCCATCATGTTTCCCAAAACATGTTACAAGTTTTCAAGCATTTGGGTAGACCTAACTTAATAGGTAAATTCCCAAAGGGTAGACCTAACTTAATAGGTAAATTCCCAAGCTTATGTTTTTATGCATACTTACATGTCAACTTCCATGTTATATTTCAAGTCATGTTTTCAAGTTGTATTTTCATGTCATTAGAAATTACCCATAACATAACCCAACGCTTTTAAACTCGCATATACGTTCGCGACAACGTAATGGATTAAAAGAAGAGACTTGGCAAAGGCATGACAAAAATGGATATTAAGCCACAAGTTAATCATGGTGGCAAATGAGGCACAAATGTGTTCATTAACTTGCATGTTACATTCTTAAGCCTCAAAACATGCATAAACCCAAACTTGGCACATAAGCGAATCATGGTGACAAAAGATATGGAATGATGACTAGTAACTCGCATATATCATCATATAAGGGTTATGACTTCATATGCAAATTGACATAAAGGTTATGAGGGTCTCATGTTGCCTAATGCAACATTTCAACATAAAGGTTGTAGCTTTTAGCTCACAAGATCAAGATAATGACTTCATAAACTTGCATGACATGATAGCATGTATCATACTCAATGATCAAACCCAAACTTGCAACATGAACATTTAACTTCATAGTTAATATCTAAGAGTAGGGAAAGGGCTTACATTGCTATGAAGGCACAAAAGATATGACAAAGCCCTTATGCAATCAAATAGACCCAAAATGCAAGCTCTAACATAAAAACCCTTGAGCCAAAATGATCAAAACCCTTAGTTTATGATGCAAAGATAGAAAATTGACTTGAATGCAAGCTAATGACACTCATACAAGCTTGAAAACACTTGTATGCATGGAAAATCTCTCATAGAAACCATTTAGAAAATTTATGAAGAGAGTGGAGGCCATGAGAGGTAAAATTTTGCCATAGTTTAGTTGCATGAATGAATAATGAGGATTTAGGATAGGTTAGGGTCTTATTTATAGATTAGGCAAGTGTTTTAGGCCATAGGATTAAACCTAGATTCAATCCAAGCCATCAAAGCATGTCTTGGGGAAGACGTCAAGTGTAGGAACCATCTAGGGCCTTTAGATTAAAGATGAACCATGAGAACCATCCAAATGCAAAATCTGCATTTGAGCGAATCGCAAACACCCTGGATTAACCCCTAGTCGACCCAGCGGGCTCGGGTCGACCTCAAAAATCGGCCGGTTCGGTTATTCACCTCTCCCAATTCGCTGTTTTGAACATTTTTGCATATTTATTTATTTAATTTTCAATTATATATATATATATCAATATATATATATATTTCTCTGTGCAACCCATTTCACTTAATTAAGTATACTTTAATTTGGGAATTTTTCGTGAAACTTCGCGAGGCCATATCTTGGTCATACGGACTCCGATTTTCGAAAACTCGGACTCTATTTCGCGTATTTTTCCGAGACGAACGCAATGGCATAGCCCGTTTCCCTTGATTCAGATTTTATAGTTTAATTCTGCCTCCATTTATGTTATAACAGGTTATTGAAAATACGGGTTGTTACACACAGGAAACACGTCGCACCACAAAAATTGACTTCGAACTCTACAAAAACCATACGTGATTGTTGTCGACCCTGCTACGAGTTCATATAAGTATATAATCTAATTTATAGATTTTTCCATGCTTTCCTTTTGATTTTTGAACTTTCATTTTTACTGTGTAAAGAAAACAACGGCGGAACAAGTCTGTTGACCAAAGAATGAAAGAGGACTTAGGTTTAGAATTTCTAAGGGAGGGGTATTTATAAAGGAAACAAATATCTAGATATTTTAAAAAAGGGATATTCCTGCTATATGCTCATTTATATATTCATTTTGCTTTCTAAAAATCGTCGTGATTACATACGATACCCAAAAATCATGAAACTGGACATACTGCTAGAGTTCGACATTACGGTCCCAACGAAACTGGTTTCCTCGAATTCCGACTCCATATGCTCACACAGCGTATTTTTAACTGTCAAAATACTGACTGTTTCTCACTCTAAAAATCCGTACGGCCACACAGTGACTCTAAAAATCACGAAACTGGAAATCTAACAACTATTTGACATTGCGGATCCAACAAAACTGGTTTCGTCGAATTCCGACTTCGTTTGCAAAACCGGCTATTTTTAAAGCTCTAGATGACCCATTTAAATATATTTAAATAAAATTAAATATAAATAAATTTATATTATCGTATATCTTCACATATGACATCGTACAGCTCCAGAATATCATATCAGAATTTACAGCTTGATATTTCAGATTCAGATTATCTCGATATTCAGTTTATATTGAAAATCTCTTTTATAACGCATATAAAGCGTTGCAAAATATAAAGGAATTCTACAACGACTATTATGAAATCTGAATTGGACATATCTCAAAATCTACATGACGAAATCCCGATTTTCTCTTCCACTAGAAAGATATACTCCACCAGCTCCACACGTTTCTTGTTTCACAGAAATCCGGCTTAAAACGAATCCTGTACATTCAGTTGAAGTTCAAATCGCCAAATAGCGAACTACCGCGTCGTTACGCACTCGATTTTAATTATATTATAATTCTACGTTCAAATTGACGTCGATTGAATATATTCGTCAATATAACTCAACTCTAAGCTGAATTACATCATAGGGATGACCCCGTTCACAGAATATTGTGATTTCCAATATTTTTGATTATTTCGACATTATAATATATTTTATTATTTTATAATTATTAATTAAATATTCAATATTATTTAATTCACGTTCTCGATATCGATAAATCGATATTTAATAATTAAATAAATTGATTATTCAACAGCTAAAAAATGCGGGTCATTACAATCTTTCCCCCTTAAAATAATTTCGTCCTCGAAATTGCTAAGGTAGTGGACGATCCTATCTACTGGGTAAAAATTTATCTGTTTACCTTTTATCTCCGGTTTCAACTGAACCAATTAATATCGACTAAAATATTAATTTATTCCAACTAACTAAATTTTCAAAATTTCTGAAAATTTTCTAACACTTTAAACTTTCGAAAAATTTCGCCAGCACCTCCTTTGTACTGGTCAATAGCTCAAACTCCAACTCGCCTCTCTGGGCCTTCTTCAACCCAAAAGAAAATCAAACAGCCATGCGGACTGCCAATTCGGCTCATCAAAATCTCAAATCCATATATAATATAAACTGGTACCTTTTTGTCAGGCACATCAACTCTACCACTTCCATATGCTATCAACTCAGCATATACCAGTGTTATCTCAATCAAATTCCAATCAGTTCATATCCTCAAATCCAAATCGAATTTCATTCGAACCCCAATATCAAATTTCAAATTCTTAACTCATCAACCCAATTCCATAACAGATTATTCTCTAATCCAATTCAATTTTATTTAACTTAGTTCAAGTTAAATTTCAAGTTATTTTTACCATCTCAATTTATTTAACTTTATTAGTTAAATTTAAATTCCAGAACTTAAATTCCTGGGTTTCTTTCAAATCAACTTGAAATCATAATGCCAATTCAAAACCTTTGAATTTCTAAACAACTTGCTTTCTCAAAACAATTCAAAAACAAAACATTTGGTAGTAATCCGTCACTTGGAACTCGAAAATGAACACTGATGATGTCGCGATTCATCATCAGAATCTATTTTCCAGCTATCGAAGTGAGTTCAATACTATATCACTTTCTGATTGAAAAACATTTTCAAAATCTCCCAAGAACTTAAAATTTCCTTATTTTAATTCCAGTCTGATTTAAATTCAGATTTACTTCATCTTATTTCATATATACTTTACTTATATGAATTCTGATTAGTTATTTATAACCATTTCACTTTTATAATCTTACTCGATTATAATAACAACCAACACAACCAATATGCTATATCAAAATATATTCGGGTAAAATTTATTCCATTTACCCTCTTTCAAAACATACCATGTCGGTTCATCGTATTCGAGTGTTTGATAACCCTTATCGATACAGTGGATCAAACTGATCGACCAGAATTCACAAACGACTCAACCAATAAAACTTCACAATATAAAATCATTTTATAATAACTAACAAATACGTTCACTCGTATATATACACTCAAACTCAGTCTAGGATATTACTAATCCCATCTCTACTGAATCACGCCACAGAGCCAAGGTAATAACTAAACCAATGCTCTGATACCAACTGTAACGACCCGGATTTTGAGCGGCTTTGGTTATCGACGTAAGCTCGACGTCGATAACCAAAACATCGAAAAATCCCGGTAATTAATGAAAGAAATTAGAGGGTGAGAATAGATAAGATAGAAACTTAGAATAGAAGAAGAAGAAGAACACAACATCAGAGTAACACGAACCTCACAGCGGAACGAATAACATATAATAGATAACATAACTTTGAAATATAACAATTATGTATACAATAGCACTTATCAGAGTACAGCACTTACAACACAGCGGAAATAACTATAGCTATATGATCCTGAAGCCTCCTGCTCCAGCTCTTCATGTATCTGTAAATTCCTGACTACTTGACTGCCCGTACAAAATTAAGCACCCAAGAGTTTAGGGAAAACAAAACAAATAAACTCCGGGTCAGTCATGGGACTGGTATGAGTAAAACAGTTTAAACAGGTATATGAACAAGTAAACGATATCTCATAAGACCACGCCGCAAAATGGAACGGGTTTTTCCCTTATGAGAATCCAAAATATCTTTATATCAAAAACCTTTGATATTATAATAATGTCTATGTATAAATAGATATCAACTAGCAGAAACGCTTTCATCTCACGTTCTACATAATCAAAATCGCAAGCGCGTATTGGATAATTGATTTCCAACTATGACAAGGTATGGAACCACCTTCCGATCAGTGTACTCTAGGAACGATACACTGGAGTTCAATAAGAACATCTTGTAACTCAGCCACACATGACCGACCACTCATTTCGCTTGAGTGTATCGAATGTACATCACCAACGGTTGGGATCAGCAACCGTTCCCGTATATATATGGGACAACATTGATAGATTTAAGAAACAAATGAATATTCACTAGATAGGTGATTATACACCCTACTTCGGTGCGACCGACTTAGCCATGCTGCCTGCCCGATTTCTGTCATTTACCGGATGTGAGGCTAGAAGCTACGCTTATCTTTTTACATATCATATCTTCATTCACTTAGAACGCCACATCGTCATACCCGCCAAATCACAAATTTGACTTATCCAAAAATAACACGGGTATACAGCTAAGAGAAACGAATTCCTCCGCCACCAAACGTGAATACGTTTTGAACAGATCAACTTACGCGATCCATTGGATATACTCTGTCAGACCTTCGTCCATACAAGTTGTCCTAGGACTGGACAAACCGAAGGCACTATTCAGTACATCCATCTTAGGCACTGTTATCTAAGACTTATACAATAGCCCTTGCACTTTACTCCGTCTTCAATATACTTGATTCACAACGCTTATGCCAATACAGAGTGGTTCTTCGGATAATAATCCAACCGGTCTCTCCATATTAACAACGTAAAATGGTCAAAACATTTGATAGTCGATGATTTAACTATCAAATAAAAATGCCCGTATGCAAACAATGATCTTATTTCCAAATGGAATGTCAATCGATCAATCATCATGTATATCTATACATGTTTTTCCTTATTTTCTATATTTAGAAAATATTTGTTATCAACGTTGGAAAACATTTCCATTGTTTATTTACGTATCACTATCCTTCCACAACTATCAGACTCTAACTATAAACTAATAAGAGAACAACTCCCTAAGCATAAACCCCGAAGGCCGAAACCAACATCAGATCGATACTCAGGAAACCATTCAACTTATTAATCTCTAGTCAGATTCTAATTTTGCTTAACTCTATATTCTTTAACTCCATTCGCTCAACTCTAGATCGTAGCGATCACAATGGTTACGCCTGATTCCCTCAGGAAACATCCGACCGCCGTAGGCTATTTACAGCCCCGCGAATTACGCTAGCAGTCGTGCTAAATGGCAACTCATCCTGAATAACTATGTTTGTTTTAACTCTAACTGTTTAACTCTAACTGGTTTTACTTGGTTTGACTAACTCAATTTATTTGCTCGACTGACTAATTCAACTCGATTACCCTAACTTGATTTACTTATCTCGATTAACCGAACTAATCACTTTGATTAACTCGACTAATTCACTTTGGTTAACTTAACCAATTCACTTAACTAATTCACTTAGTTTAACCTAACTATTCACTTAACTCCTGTCAAATAAACTATATTCGATAACTCCTCTAACTCTATTCGAATAAACTATATTCGATTAACTCTTTTGATTTAACTCTAATCGATTAACTCCCTTCGATTGAAACTAACATCGATACTCCTTTCGATGAAACTAACATCGATTAACTCCTTTCGATGAAACTAACATCGATTAACTCCTTTCGATTACCATATTCGATTTACTTTATTCACTTTATAAAGATTTCCTTTTTAACAGCGTTTTATTCATTTGAAAAGATTTACTTTTAAATAACGGTTCTACACTTTAAAAATGATTTCCTTTTTATAATGTTCCCTTTCCAATTCTATTTGTAAATGGTTTACAAATATTTCCTTTTCAAATTTATTCTTGAAATATTCTAACTCCTTAAATTCCTGGGAAAATTCGCCATAACCTCCTTTGTATCGGGAGCATCGGGAAAATCCCCAAACTCGTCACACAGGCCTTTCCATTCAAAATGAAATGTTTTGAATTTATTTCCTTTTCAAATATCTCATGTTTATAAATATTCCAATTTATAAATATTTCTTATTTATAAATATTTCAATTTATAAATATCTCTGTTTTCAATATCACTATGAAAATCTCCTTATCAACATCCCGTATATTATGGTATTCAATCATATCAAATCACGATGTTCAATATCGTCCATACACACACAATCAACAACAGGTTATAATTCACATCATATATCAAAACATATGAAAAACAATAAAATAACTGTTGAGGAACCCAGTCGGATTCCTCCAACCAGTTTCCCTGCATCACAGATGTTAGACAATATAGATAACATCACTTTCAGTTCCATATGATATATTCTGTTAAACAGAATCAATATAGAAATTTAACTAACTGACTAGCAGTTCAATCAAACAATCAACACACAGTAAATCAGACAAATTTCTAACAGTTCTAAAGATACAACATGAAATTATAAACTGTTCAGAGTTGGTGAGATTTAATCACTGTTGCGCGTTAACCGATAAATATCGGTTTGCGTTCGTTGTTTGAGACGGACAAATTTATTTCGCCATAAATTGTAACGAGCTCCGATGGACTTCCAGTCGGTTTCATTGTGGAGTACTCGTCCATACGGTCTCAACGCAACTTACGGTTCGTAAATATGATTCAGTATGTACAAGTTATTGTATTCGGAAGTTAATACATTAAATATTTGAATTAAAAACATGGATTATAAAATATTGGGCTTAACTTGAACACTCCGGCACATTACCCCTTGACATAGCCCACGAGCCCTTCAATGCTTCTTCCCCAAAACCGATCGTGGTTCCAGGAATCAACCGAACTCCAATATCCAACTTCGAACCCCATTTTCCTTCCCAACACATCACGATTCAATGTATAAATACCACCGTTCGCCTCTCATTCAAATTCTCTTTCACCCCGACATCGTCAGCGTTGACTCGGAGGCCTCCTCCCATCGGTGACGCAGCAGCCAACCTCGCCCATCCCAGAAACCGAGCGACATTTTTGCAACCCAAATCCTACCAGAAACTCAATCGACTTGCCCTTACTCCACATGAACGCAAATCCAATATCCCAAGACTGACCTGTTGCTTAAATCTCAAGAACTCACGAACCCTACTTTTTTTTCTGCTCGAACTCGAGCCACAGGAAACACGTCGCACCACAAAAATGGACTTCGAACTCTACAAAAACCATACGGGATTGTTGCCGACCCTACTACGAGTTCATATAAGTGTATAATCTAATTTATAGATTTTTCCATGCTTTCCTTTTGATTTTTGAACTTTTATTTTTACTGTGTAAAGAAAACAACGGCGGAACAAGTCTGTTGACCAAAGAATGAAAGAGGACTTAGGTTTAGAATTT
Organism: Allium sativum; assembly: GCA_030737875.1. Lineage (NCBI taxonomy): Eukaryota > Viridiplantae > Streptophyta > Magnoliopsida > Asparagales > Amaryllidaceae > Allium > Allium sativum. The sequence goes on from CM060918.1 coordinate 201,491,331, forward strand.
CTAAGGGAGGGGTATTTATAAAGGAAACAAATATCTAGATATTTTAAAAAAGGGATATTCCCGCTATATGCTCATTTATATATTCATTTTGCTTTCTAAAAATCCTCGTGATTACATACGATACCCAAAAATCATGAAACTGGACATACTGCTAGAGTTCGACATTACGGTCCCAACGAAACTGGTTTCGTCGAATTCCGACTCCATATGCTCACACAGCGTATTTTTAACTGTCAAAATACTGACTGTTTCTCACTCTAAAAATCCGTACGGCCACACAGTGACTCTAAAAATCACGAAACTGGAAATCTAACAACTATTTGACATTGCGGATCCAACAAAACTGGTTTCGTCGAATTCCGACTTCGTTTGCAAAACCGGCTATTTTTAAAGCTCTAGATGACCCATTTAAATATATAAATATATTTAAATAAAATTAAATATAAATAAATTTATATTATCGTATATCTTCACATATGACATCGTACAGCTCCAGAATATCATATCAGAATTTACAGCTTGATATTTCAGATTCAGATTATCTCGATATTCAGTTTATATTGAAAATCTCTTTTATAATGCATATAAAGCGTTGCAAAATATAAAGGAATTCTACAGCGACTATTATGAAATCTGAATTGGACATATCTCAAAATCTACACGACGAAATCCCGATTTTCTCCTCCACTAGAAAGATATACTCCACCAGCTCCACACGCTTCTTGTTTCACAAAAATCCGGCTTAAAACGAATCCTGTACATTCAGTTGAAGTTCAAATCGCCAAATAGCGAACTGCTGCGTCGTTACGCGCTCGATTTTAATTATATTATAATTCTACGTTCAAACTGACGTCAATTGAATATATTCGTCAATATAACTCAACTCTAAGCTGAATTACATCATAGGGATGACCCCGTTCACAGAATATTGTGATTTCCAATATTTTTGATTATTTCGACATTATAATATATTTTATTATATTATAATTATTAATTAAATATTCAATATTATTTAATTCACGTTCTCGATATCGATAAATCGATATTTAATAATTAAATAAATTGATTATTCAACAGCTAAAAAATGCGGGTCATTACACATGAGGTGTACAACGCTTATATAACTCATACTTCGAATATATGATTTATACATCGCCGTTTCCATATCGTTTATAATTCAGAAATCTCACATTGAGTTCCACTCCACCAAAAATAGCAGAAGGCTCAGAAAAATATCCGGTCTCTTCTAGAATGTAGAAGACGTCCTCACGAGCCCGGTGTCTCTTGTTTCACTGGATTTCGATCACAAATGAAAAATAATACGATTTTTAGAAGTTTGCAATGCTTTAGAGTGTTAAAATCAGTTTGAAATTAACAAAGCCGTACCTCAGCTGAAAGGTTCGAAACTAGGTTTCGATTTTACTCGAAATCCGTGAAGCTTGAAAAGGATCGGGCTATGTAGTGTCGAAGGGGGAGGAGTGGCGCTCAGGCGCCGGGGGGAGTTGGTCAGTTCGACGGTCGGAGGAAGGTATGGTGGCTCTTCGAAGGCGCCGACTTTGGAGGCCTGGATCTCGCGATTCACTTGATGAGAGGGGGTGCAACGACCATGGATTTGAAGCTTGAGGGGAGCTCTTCAAAAACCCCAACTGGGTCGAAGGCTATCGATGCGTGTAGGAGGAGAAAACGAGGAGAGAAGGGAAGAAGGAGTTCCGCCGTCGCCTGGAGGGTTTATCGGGGAGAGAGAATCTGATGTGGCCCAATGATATTTTTATAATATTTATAAATTTTTAAAAATCCAAAAATACCCCTTATCTCATACGAACTCCAATCCAAACCCAACGACTGTCGTCCCTAGCTAAATACCCCCATTCCGAACACAATGGGATATGTTTCGTAGGCCAATTCGACTGTTTGAGTCGGTTTCTCTTCAAATTAAAATATAAAACATTCAATATTTAATTTGAATGTACATTTCAATTTGCTAGGGCCACATACTGATTCTAAAAATTCCCGAAAAATAAATCTAGCTATGTTTTGACGGTACGGTCCCAACAAAACTAGTTTCGTAGGATTCTGAGACCGTTTGAAAAATGACCCTTTTCTGGTCGATCCAATTTAATAGAAATCGACCAAACACATTTTCCTTTGCCACGCTCACATACTAGCTTCAAAAATTATGAAATTTGAAACCTAGCAATAATTTGACATCCCGGATCCAAAAAAAGTGGTTTCGTCGAATTCTGAGGTCGTTTGCAAAATGGCCATTTTCACGGGCTATATAAACTCTATAGCGACCTTTCTGAAAATTCATTTGGCCATAATTTTTGCTTCTCGCTACGAAACTTTGATTTTTTAGATTCGTTAGAAAGATATTCACTAACAGATTTAAATATTTTTGGTTTCACTAAAATCCGTTTTAATTTGCACCCGGTACAGTCAGTCAAAGTTTGAATTCAAATTTTGAATTCAAATTTTGAAACTACCGCGCCATTTCAGGCCTTGTTTATAATTAGAAATAATTATATTCATTTTCAAACATCGATTCAAACTTCCTTTTCATCGTTATTATTTAAAATATTTATTTTAAATATTTTAAATTCACTAAAATAGCCAAATTAAAATTTTCAAACTGGTTCAGATTTTCCGGGTTGTTACATTTATTTTTCTGAAATTTTTGGAGTCCGTATGTGGCCTCGGTAAATTAAAATGTGCGTTTGAATTTAAAATATAATGATTTATATTTTAAATTTAGTGGAAACTGATCGTAACAGCCGAACTGGGTTATGAAACATATCTCATTGTGTTCGAAATGGGGGTAATTAGCTTGGGATGACAGTCGTTGGATGTGAATTGGAGTTCGAATAAAAATTTACCTTTTGAAGTAAAATAATAATAAATAAATTATTTATAAAATTCCCTCACCCCTCTCTTTTCCCTTTACTCAGTCAACCCCCCCTCCCGCCCCTCCCCGTCACTTTTCAAAATCGAATAGAAAAAAAAACTGCAACGCGGAAAACCGCGTTACCCACCGCCGCCAATCACCTCGCGGGGCCCCCTCCTACGCCAGAGCCGCTGCCGCCGTAGCCACCTCTCCCCCCTCCATCGCCTTCTATCTTCTCCCTCCTCCCAAAAAAGGGAACCCAAACCCCCCTCTTTGTCTTGATAAGCTGCGCCGCCAGCCACCTAGGCCCCACCTCCGACGTCACACCTCCCCCAAGAACCCGAGACCTCGTGCGCCGCCACCCGTCACCTGACCGCGCCTGTGGGACCCCTATAGCATAAAGATCCAATTTGTGTCCAACCTAGTGCATCCATGACAATCTAGATCTGTTTTAGCTGCCTCCTTGAGCCTCCTCGTCACCCTAGACCAAATGTGAGTTTTTATTTTTAATTCTATTCATATATACTAATAAAGATGTGATTTTTATATATGAAGTAGTGGATAAAGTTATGATTTTTTATATGAATGAAATCATTTTAAAGATGTGATTTTTTATATGAATGAAATCATTTTAAAGATGTGATTTTTGTATGAATGAAATCATTTTAAAGTAGCGATGTAAAATATGATTTTTGGTTTAGAAAAACTACAATTTTTATGGACATAAAAACGTGATTTTTAATAACCTAAAACATATGATTTTTGTTTATATAATAGCAAAATAAAAATATGATTTTTATTATTATGAAGGTGAAATAAAAATATGATTTTTATTATCTAGTAGGCGGTGTAAAAATATTATTTTTATATATGTAGCAAATTAAAAATCTGATTTTCATATATATAGCGAAGAGATGGAAATATGATTTTTATTATTTGAATAGAAAAATAAAAATGTGATTTTTATTTATTTGAATAGCGCGATAAAAATATAATTTTATTATATGAGTAACGATATAAAAATTGGATTTTTATATATGAAGTAGCGGTATAAAAATATGATTTTTATACAAATGGTATGAATATAAAAATGTGATTTTTGTAATATAAATATCGTTTTAAAAATGTGATCTTTATAATGTAAACATCGTTATAAAAAGATGATTTTTAATATAAAAATCGTGTGAAATAGATAGCGATGGAACCGACAGGAATCAAATCCAATTCCGAACCACTCAGAGATAAGGAATGGAGGAGTGAATCCCAAAGGTTAGAACTCCTCACAATAATTTTCTTTATACATTTATTTATTTTATAACTGCATATATGAACTGCTCCCATCGTCCACAGACCATGAACGACTTGTTTGTTTGATTGTGTTGTGAAAATTGTTTGTGATGTGAAATGGACTAAATAAAATATTTTATCGTTAAAAATATAATTTTTAACGTGTATATGAATAAAATAAATATTCATAAACAAATCGGACGATTTGTTTATGTACACACATTTGACGGATATTGATTGGGACGATAAATTTTACACATCGCCCAACTGCACAAATAAAATATGTGTTTGTTGATTGAAACCTTACAACGGTGTTGGGATGATATTTGACGTACACTAATCCCAATTGTTTAGTGGTATGTCGATCGTTTGGTTGACAGACTGTGTAAGCGTGAATTATTTATATCTAATGCTTATGCAGTTGTGTAGTGCACTCTGGATGATGGTTGACTATGTTTGATTACTGTTGTGTACATGTGTGTATGAAATCCATATAAATAAAATTATATGGTAACTGACTGTGTCTGATTCCAATTCAGAAAGAAAAAATATTTTAAAAGAACAAATATTTTAAAATGAGGAATATTTTAAAATAATATTCAGTAAAAGATCAAAATATGATTTTGATGTCCGATTTTGGATGGACACGAAAATATTTAAATATATGAAGCCGTGTTGATTAGATTAACGCCATTTAGACGTGAACGATATTTATATTGATTTTATTCATTTTTTAATCAATATCGAAATGGAAGTGATTTCAAAATCTAACGTTTTGAAAGTATTATCTTAATGATATGGAATATTAAATTTTGATTTAAAATTGAATATGAAGTTGAAATCATTTTGAAAACAAATTCAAAACGATTTATAAAATACGTTTTAAGTGGAAATCGATGAAATATATAATATATATATTATATATATTTAATGGCCTGAATAGAATGCGCCGCGCCATAGCAGTTCGCGAATTTTGACTATTGACTTCGAATGGACATTACGGGAGATCCGACCGTCGGATTCTCCTAAAACTAGAACCATTGGGTTTGTATCGAAAAGAGCTTTCCAACGAATACAAGAGATTTGAAATATATTAGTTGGATTTGGAATCATATCCAAATCAAATTTGGAAAAGGTCGCTGTCATTGCAGTTCGATGACCGTTTATGGTAATCGATTGTACGGGCCTTGATAAAATTATTAAAAATATCAATAATTTGTGTAAAATCATAATATATGATTTGGAAAGAATTGGGATGAAAAATTCCATATTTGAAAGGATAAAAATATATTTTTATCGAAATGAACTAGTTATGAACTAGAATTATAAATCCAATATTTTTAAAATAAATAAATTGGATTTGAATTGGTTTTAAAAATAACCAGAATTTCCAGTATATGAATTGGAATGGATTTGAATCGAAATTATCTTCGGAATATTTCGATATTATATTCCGTGATTATATGGATATTGTGGAGGAATTTGGAAGATATATATATATATATCGTTATTCCCAATACGATATTTGTTGATTTCAGAATTTGATATTGAATATAAGTCGATATAATTTCTATTTAGAGCCTTGTATTTGATATCAAATTGGATTTTGGGTTTGTCGTGAACTGTGTTTTAAATGACACCGTTCTTGAACCCCGTGTGAAAAGAACAAATCTTTTAATTAAGATTATTAGTGTTTCCAATTAATTGACATTTAATTGCAATTGAAAATGGAAGGTGAATTGGGTTTATTATGAACTGTGTTTTTAATGACATACGTTCTTTAACCCGATTTACAATGAAATGTGATTTGGAATTTATAAATCTTTTTATTAAGATTTAACAGGAATTTTCCAAAGTAAAGTTTTCCAATTTAATATATTAAATTGGAATTGAATGGAATTCGACTGATAATAATCGAACTGAACTTCTGTGGAGGAAGACTGTTAATACATATGGAATTTAAAAGGCTTTGCCGTTATTCCATTTATATTATTAGTCAGATACGGAAATTGATATCGATTATATATTGATTTGTTTTTCCATGAAGATTCCATAATTAATGGAATGTGATTTGGGTTTATCGTGAACTGTGTTTTAAATGAAATTAGTTCTTTAACCCAGTTAAAGGCAGGATTACATGTCTGTCATTGTATGTCGAATTGTATGGTTGACCTCTGCTAAATATATATCTGTTTGGTGGCGGAGAATTTATTCTCTTGCTTAGCACCCTCCTTTGAGACATACGAGCTCAGAGGTTATATATCGGCAGAAATCAATAGTACGGTGTAGATTGTCGATGCGACATGTTTGTGTTTCCAAAGTTAAATAATCATTAATATTGATTTTTGGAAGGATTAAAACTAAGTGGAGTTTTAATGAATTGTAACACCCCACCTCCGTTAAGGTTACTCACAAAGGGAATGCCTTAACTTTGGTGGAGCATTTTAGTAAACAGAACAGAAACTTACAAGATAGATAAAACAATACTTGAAAAATTTATAACTTTATTACAGCGGAAAACGGAAATCAGTATGGTTACACCTTTATCAAAAACTCAAGTACATAAATATAAGCCTTGTTCAAAACTATCAGAGTACAAAACTTTTAAAGCATAATCCCCACAGAACAGAAGCTATGAAGATCCAAGCCATACTTTAAGCACTTCAAGCAGAAGGAATCCGGATCAAGCTAGAGTATTCCCTCCTTAGAAAACCTGAGGGGGGGGGGGACAGAAGAAAGGAGGCGAAACAACAAGGGCCAGACAAAAAGTCTGGCAAGTCCAGTGATTTTCAGTTATGAACAGATAATAATAACATGACATGAAAATAAAACTGGATGAGAGATAACCGTAACAGGTGTAACAGATATAACAGAAGAACAGAATGATATAAGCTATTGCTTTACACTTCTCTGCACTAATACTAGTATAACATAATTAGGAGTCACCCTAATGTCTAAACTGAAACAGAAACGGGTACAGAATAATTTCCACAGAAACAGAAAGCTAATAATGGGCCTTTACCACCCGAACAGAAACAGACAGAAGCAGAATGCTGATAATGGGCCTTTACCACCCAAACAGAAACAGACAGAAACAAAATATTAATAATGGGCCTTTACCACCCGAACAGAAACAGTCAGATTAATCCCTACGGAAACAGAATGTAGAATTAGGTGTACACTAGTAATTGGGCCTTTACCACCCGAACAGACGGTACCATGCAGAAACAGACGGGTGTTGCCACCCAACAGAAACAGACGGTACCAACAGAAACAGACAGAACTTAGTGTACCCTAAAACCCTACCCCAAGCGATCGGCTCCCTAATACATAAATACCCTGTGCCAGCCCCACAAAAGGGTGTATCATTCCCTAAAGTGGCAACCTTTGAATGACACAGACCTATTTATAGATGTCACGGCGTCTTACATCCTAAGAGGCAGACCGGGATCCATGCACGCACATGACCCAGTTGGAACGCACCATCAACACCCCTCGCCATTATCAGAATGAACCGCTTATAATTAGTTCAGTAAGCGTGCCCGGACCCTACCTACTGTTGGGTCAAAGTTTTGATACCAGAAAGGGTTACTGACTAATATGGGTCCCAAACAAAAGATGACACAAGTAATTCCCTTCCTATCCTTGTGTCCCCAGACCAACAGATTTCAGATTAACTTGTTTACAAGTTCAGACATACAGAATTCAGATCAACTAGTTCACAGACAAGTTTTCAACTAACGGATCAGATATACAGATTTAACAGACTTACCGATTAACCAGTTACAGATTAACAGACTTACAGATTTGTCTAACTTTGTAATTGGGCCTACAGATTCACGGAACAGATTTATTAAATTCATCAGTCTAGTGGGTTTAATCCTATCCGCCCAACACGTTTTAGACATCATATTTATCTCAGATTTTCATTAATTAAATATTAATGCCCAGACCTCTCACATTAGACTGACAGTTTGCGGCTACTGGTTAGGCCGGTTGGTTCCGGGCAGATTTCTGCCGCAAACAGAATCTAACCTCGGGTTTCAAGCACGTTATGACTAACTTCTCACATTAGAACCTATTGTTTGCGGCCACTGGATGTGCCGAGCGGTTCCAGGCAGAATTACGCCGCAAACTCATTCTAACCTCGAGTTAGCCATGTTCATCTTTGCGGCCAATTAATTAATGATTTACCATTTATGCCCACGCCTAATATACATGTCAATTATTCATAACTGTAGCCAATTCAGATTATGTCAATAACAGACTAATTATACCAACTCAACAGATATAACAGATAACAGATTTTGCAGATTAGGCGACTTAACGGATTTAGCAGATTAAGCGAACTAGCAGATTTAGCAGATAACAGATAAGGCATCTCAACAGATTTAGCAGTTTAGGCATCTCAACAGATTTAGCAGTTTAGGCATCTCAACAGAATTAGTTTAGCAGATTTGGCATTTTCAACAGACTTAGCAGATGACAGATTTGGCAGATGAACAGATCTAGCAGACTAGGCAGTAGAGCAGAACTAGCAGATTAAGCAATATAACAGAACTAGCAGATTAGGCAATATAACAGAACTAGCAGATTAAGCAAATATAGCAGAACTAGTAAATTAGGCAAATATAACAGATTTAATCATTCCTTAAAGTTTCACAAACATATCCTGCCTAATTATAAATTTGGCCTGAGTTTGCATGCCTAAATAGTTGTCATGATTCACACTATGATCATATACCCCACGTTTGCATTGAATTTACATGTCACAGATTATGGTCATAATTTACATGCCCCAATTTAGTTCAACTTGCCTAGTACAAAAGATTCACATATAAATTATACCAAATATATCCATCGATTTCAATGCATGTCATATATTCAAAAATCTCCTACTTAGGTGTTATTCACATTTGATAGTTATCAAATCTTAATATAGATCTTCACACCTAAGTCATATTCTCTTTCAAATCATGAATTGTTATATAAACAATTTGCCCAACAATCTAGTTATAACAGATTTTAATTCAAAATATGCGTTATGTCCAATGTCTCAAGTCACATGTTAACACACCATGGTTTCTCTTCTTCCAATTCACAGAATATGCATAGATCTAAATCTAGTTTACAACCTATGTCCTTTTTCTTAAATCAGTCACAGATTAGCCGTGTCCAATTATGCCACATTCATTATTTGTCCCAAACATTTTAGCATTCGTGCGTTAATCTCTTAGGAGATTGGCGCAGGCTCGTAGTAGCCTGGCTATAGAACAGAAAGAAGAAGAGATACAGAATAAAATAGATCAGAACAGAACATACACAATCTCAAATTCAGATTTACAATCATGTCACAATTATGATTAAAGTTTATATCGGAAAATAACTGCAATTGCCTTGATTGGATTAAAGAAAGAACTTTAATTGTTGTAGAATCGTTGCAGAAGCTTTAATCTCTAGTTTGAATTGAGTTGCTTAGGTTGATGTTGATTAGCTTCTAGTTTTGATTCCAGCAGAGTAGCGACGCCATTTTTATTTTTATTTAGAACAGAGGCAGAGCAGAATAGAATTGTGTGTAGAGAAGGCTAGGTTTGGGGCTGTTTAAATAGGTTTAGGCAGATGAATCTTGACAGAAAACGAGACCAGATACATAAGAATGCACCCAGGCCCAAAACCAGGTTCGGGGACCAGGTCGACTGCCCAGTCGACCTGGTCGGGGGGGGGGGGGGGGGTCGACTGCCCAGTCGACTCCCCAGTCGACCTGGGTACTGGGGGGTCGACTACCCAGTCGACTCCCCAGTCAACCTGGGTCCTGGGCGGGAAATTTCCCGCCCAGCCCGCTTCTGGGTTTGAATTCGAATTTTGAATTCGAATTTCGAGCTGTTTTCAATTCTGAAAATTCCTGAAACTTCGGAGGGTCATATCTCCCTCATACAGACTCCGATTCTTGCAAACTCGGACTCGTTTCCAAGCATAATTCCGAGACGAACGCAATGGTGCAACCCGTTTCCCTTGATTCTTATTTTAAAAATTAATTATCCTCTGATTTGTTACTTATACGTTCACAGAAAGTACGGGGTGTTACATTCTCCCCTCCTTAAAGGATTTCGTCCTCGAAATCTTCAAGTTGAGAAGAATGTGTCCTACCATCCAACATCCATCTACTCGATCATCAATCACTGGCGTCCATTGTCCTTAGAAACTTCTAATGTTGTATGAACATATGCAAAGGTGTGTGTATATGTTCCTTACCTAATGCAAAGATCAGGCGGTCCACTGATTCAGTTGACCTCCTTAATGCGAATTATGCCAGTGCCATGAGTCCAACATGTATGCAAATTTTCCTATTTGATACATATCATTTCTATATGAGTGCACAACCATTCAGTCATATGCAACATCCATGTGCTGAGTCAATCATTTTGCATCCACAAAAATTGAAAATGCTCACACATCCATATGCAGTATGAGAGTGTTTTCGAGCCGATCTAGTGCCTAGTGTCTGTATATGCATCCACGAGCAACCACTAGCAACCACTTGCATCCACTTGCAACCATCAAACATAACATGTCTCAAACACATGTTTACACCCATTAGTTTCTACCTAAAGTTCGAAGATTCGATCGATAGGATACAGTCGAATGATGGAAGCGAGTACAGATAAAACAAAAACTTGGTTCCCATTAGACATGGGTCCTAAGTATCGGCCCCGAAGACCGAAACCAACATCAGATTGACACCCAGAGGGTTACCCTCTTTAGATAATGTCAAAACTGGAAATCTTAACCTTATCAGAAATATTCAGATATTTACAGATTACTGGTATAGATCAGATTACCGAATGATTCTTAGGAAACTAAGCATGATAAATCCCAGAATGTATGCGTCCTACTTGACGCCTAACACGAATATCTCTCAAACCCCAATCACAAACAGATGAGTCATAACCCTTATGGATTTGGGTCTACAGCGGAATCAGAAACAATACTAGTATTAATGTGCAGAGTATCGATTACAGAATCAAAATGCCAGAATCAGAAAGAGTTTTAACTCAACAATCAGATAAGAAAATTAAACCTTCTACTTAAATTTTCTTATTTCTACCCTATCTACCAGTCCCTTGAGCATTCGCCTGTCCTCCAGAAGTGGGTTCTGCCCTCTGTCCTTGCCCTCGTTTCTTAGGGCAGTCCCTAGTGAAGTGTCCCATCTCACCACAGTTGAAGCAAGTGCCCTTCCTTTTTCTGCAATCCTTGTTCAGATGAGTCGAGCTTCCACAAGTAAAGCACTTTTTCCCCTTCTTATCTTCAGACTTCTCATCCTTCTTTTGTGTTTCCTTTTTGGGCCATGCTTTCTTATTCTGTGGTTCTTCCTTCTTTGTCTCTTTCGGGCCCTTGTCTACCTCGTGCAGTAGTGCTATGTCCACCAATTTCCCGTAAGTCGCTCCAATGGGTACATGGGTCATGGCTAGGCTGTGCAGTGGCTCATTCAATCCTTTAACAAAGCGGAGAGCCTTTTTATGCTGAGTGTTGACTAAATCCAATCCGAACCTAGCCAGTTGGTTGAACTGGTTGACGTATTCCTTGACCGTCATACTTCCTTGCTTAAGAGATAAGAACTTTTCCAGTTGTAAACTTCGTTCAGCTTGCGAGAGGAATTTTGTCTCAAACCTTGTTCTGAAATCCATCCATGTTTCAACTGGCCTCTCAGCGTTAGTGACTTCCAACCAATAGGAAGCTTCGTCTTTGAGCAGCCATACCGCCAACTGTACCTTCTGCCTATCGTCCACCTCAAAGATAACGAATAGATCCTCAGTTTCTTTGAGCCAGTTCCTCACTTCTACGAATGATTCAGTTCCCTTGAAATCCTTTCCACCCATGGCCCAAAAATCTCTACAGATCTTTGAGAAAGCAATTGCACGAGGAGGGGGCGGAGGAGGGGGATCATTTGTAGGACCTGCGGCGGCGGTCCTAGCCTCAAGATATTGACGAAACCAACCGGGTACATGGACACCCTCTGGTATCTCAGATGCTTCAGACATGCTGAAACGAAAGAGGAAAGATTCAATACAAAAAGGACTGAAGGAAAGATATATGGCTCTTGGGGATCATGTTTTTCAAAATAAGCTTTATTTTTGAAAATACTTCCTTTCAAAACCTTTTTGAAAATAGTTTTCAAAAACTTTACCCAATCTGGTAACCTTCAGCTCTGATACCAAGTGTAACACCCCACCTCCGTTAAGGTCACTCACAAAGGGAATGCCTTAACTTTGGTGGAGCATTTTAGTAAACAGAACAGAAACTTACAAAATAGATAAAACAGTACTTGAAAAATTTATAACTTTATTACAGCGGAAAACAGAAATCAGTATGGTTACACCTTTATCAAAAACTCAAGTACATAAATATCAGCCTTGTTCAAAACTATCAGAGTACAAAACTTTTAAAGCATAATCCCCACAGAACAGAAGCTATGAAGATCCAAGCCATACTTTAAGCACTTCAAGCAGAAGGAATCTGGATCAAGCTAGAGTATTCCCTCCTTAGAAAACCTGGGGGGGGGGGGGGGACGGAAGAAAGGAGGCGAAACAACAAGGGTCAGATAAAAAGTTTGGCAAGTCCAGTGATTTTCAGTTATGAACAGATAATAATAACATGACATGAAAATAAAACTGGATGAGAGATAACCGTAACAGGTGTAACAGATATAACAGAGGAACATAATGATATAAGCTATTGCTTTACACTTCTCTGCACTAATACTAGTATAACAGAATTAGGAGTCACCCTAATGTCTAAACTGAAACAGAAACGGGTACAGAATAATTTCCACAGAAACAGAAAGCTAATAATGGGCCTTTACCACCCGAACAGAAACAGACAGAAGCAGAATGCTGATAATGGGCCTTCACCACCCGAACAGAAACAGACAGAAACAGAATATTAATAATGGGCCTTTACCACCCGAACAGAAACAGTCAGATTAATCCCTACGGAAATAGAATGTAGAATTAGGTGTACACTAGTAATTGGGCCTTTACCACCCGAACAGACGGTACCACACAGAAACAGACGGGTGTTGCCATCCAACAGAAACAGACGGTACCAACAGAAACAGACAGAACTTAGTGTACCCTAAAACCCTACCCCAAGCGATCGGCTCCCTAATACATAAATACCCTGTTCCAGCCCCACAAAAGGGTGTATCATTCCCTAAAGTGGCAACCTTTGAATGACACAGACCTATTTATAGATGTCACGGCGTCTTACATCCTTAGAGGCAGACCGGGATCCATGCACGCACATGACCCGGTTGGAACGAACCATCAACACCCCTCTCCATTATCAGAATGAACCGCTTATAATTAGTTTAGTAAGCGTGCCCGGACCCTACCTACTGTTGGGTCAAAGTTTTGATACCAGAAAGGGTTACTGACTAATATGGGTCCCAAACAACAGATGACACAAGTAATTCCCTTCCAATCCTTGTGTACCCAGACCAACAGATTTCAGATTAACTTGTTTACAAGTTCAGACATACAGAATTTAGATCAACTAGTTCACAGACAAGTTTTCAGACTAACGGATCAGATATACAGATTTAACAGACTTACCGATTAACCAGTTACAGATTAACAGACTTACAAATTTGTCTAACTTTGTAATTGGGCCTACAGATTCACGGAACAGATTTATTAAATTCATCAGTCTAGTTGGTTTAATCCTATCCGCCCAACACGTTTTAGACATCATATTTATCTCATATTTTCATTGATTAAATATTAATGCCCAGACCTCTCATATTAGACTGACAGTTTGCGGCTACTGGTTAGGCCGGTTGGTTCCGGGCAGATTTATGCCGCAAACTGAATCTAACCTCGGGTTTCAAGCACGTTATGACTAACTTCTCACATTAGAACCTATTGTTTGCGGCCACTGGATGTGCCGAGCGGTTCCGGGTAGAATTACGCCGCAAACTCATTCTAACCTCGAGTTAGCCATGTTCATCTTTGCGGCCAATTAATTAATAATTTACCATTTATGCCTACACCTAATATACATGTCAATTATTCATAACTATAGCCAATTCAGATTATGTCAATAACAGACTAATTATATCAACTCAACAGATATAACAGATAACAGATTTTGCAGATTAGGCGACTTAACGGATTTAGCAGATTAAGCGAACTAGCAGATTTAGCAGATAACAGATTAGGCATCTCAATAGATTTAGCAGTTTAGGCATCTCAACAGATTTAGTTTAGCAGATTTGGCATTTTCAACAGACTTAGCAGATGACAGATTTGGCAGATGAACAGATCTAGCAGACTAGGCAGTAGAGCAGAACTAGCAGATTAAGCAATATAACAGAACTTGCAGATTAGGCAATATAACAGAACTAGCAGATTAAGAAAATATAGCAGAACTAGCAAATTAGGCAAATATAACAGATTTAATCATTCCTTAAAGTTTCACAAACATATTCTGCCTAATTATAAATTTGGTCTGAGTTTGCATGCCTAAATAGTTATCATGATTCATACTATGATCATATACCCCACGTTTGCATTGAATTTACATGTCATAGATTATGGTCATAATTTACATGTCCCAATTTAGTTCAACTTGCCTAGTAAAAAAGATTCACATATAAATTATACCAAATATAGCCATCGATTTCAATGCATATCATATATTCAAAAATCTCCTACTTAGGTGTTATTCACATATGATAGTTATCAAATCTTAATATAGATCTTCACACCTAAGTCATATTCTCTTTCAAATCATGAATTGTTATATAAACAATATGCCCAACAATCTAGTTATAACAGATCTTAATTCAAAATATGCGTTATGTCCAATGTCTCAAGTCACATGTTAACACACCATAGTTTCTCTTCTTCCAATTCACAAAATATGCATAGATCTAAATCTTGTTTACAACCTATGTCCTTTTTCTTAAATCAGTCACAGATTAGCCGTGTCCAATTATGCCACATTCATTATTTGTCCCAAACATTTTAGCATTCGTGCATTAATCTCTTAGGAGATTGGCGCAGGCTCATAGTAGCCTGGCTATAGAACAGAAAGAAGAAGAGATACAGAATAAAATAGATCAGAACAGAACATACACAATCTCAAATTCAGATTTACAATCATGTCACAATTATGATTAAAGTTTATATCGGAAAATAACTGCAATTGCCTTGATTGGATTAAAGAAAGAACTTTAATTGTTGTAGAATCGTTGCAGAAGCTTTAATCTCTAGTTTGAATTGAGTTGCTTAGGTTGATGTTGATTAGCTTCTAGTTTTGATTCCAGTAGAGTAGCGACGCCATTTTTATTTTTATTTAGAACAGAGGCAGAGTAGAATAGAATTGTGTGTAGAGAAGGCTAGGTTTGGGGTTGTTTAAATAGGTTTAGGCAGATGAATCTTGACAGAAAACGAGACCAGATACATAAGAATGCACCCAGGCCAAAAACCAGGTTTGGGGACCAGGTCGACCCCCAGGTCGACTGCCCAGTCGACCTGGTCGGGGGGGTCGACTGCCCAGTCGACTCTCCAGTTGACCAGGGTACTGGGGGGTCGACTACCCAGTCGATTCCCCAGTCGACCTGGGTCCTGGGCGGGAAATTTCCCGCCCAACCCGCTTCTGGGTTTGAATTCGAATTTTGAATTCGAATTTCGAGCTGTTTTCGATTCTGAAAATTCCTGAAACTTCGGAGGGTCATATCTCCCTCATACGGACTCCGATTCTTGCAAACTCGGACTCGTTTCCAAGAAGAATTCCGAGACGAACGCAATGGCGCAACCCATTTCCCTTGATTCTTATTTTAAAAATTAATTATCATCTGATTTGTTACTTATACGTTCACAGAAAATATGGGGTGTTGCATGAATCTTTAATTAGATTGAAATGAGAATTGATAATTTAAATTATCAAATTTGGGAAATGATCGAGAATGGAGTGTCATCGGTTTTGCTCCTAGCGATATTTAAATCTTTAATTTGATTTGAATGTGAAATTATAATTTAATTTACCAATAACACCGTGGTGTTAGATATGGAGTATGGCTAGTTTTGCTCCATGGGATGAATAGGTTGGGATTGGGAAATTAAACAAATGATTACTTCGGTAAGGTGCGTTAATCCCGACTAGTTTGGATAAACCTTAATTTGATTTGAATTGATATCCAAATGAAGATTAAAGAATAAATTTAAATAATTTATCTTTGATAAAATTAATGGGAATCTTTCCCAAAGGATATGAATATTTAAATAAAGGAATATTCATAATTGGAATGAGGCATATGTTGTGTTTTATAGCACTTGTTTATAATATACGTGAGTTATTCGAAAAGGCCAGCTTTATACCCATTTTGAATAACTGATTCGACGATAAGTCAACGATGAAGACGTTGGTTGAAGACTGGAGGTCTTCACATCGTTTGGATGATTACTGTTGTCTTGATTGGGCTGTACACCCAAGACGCGGTAATAAGTGGTGATCGTCCAGACGCACTTGGAGATCGACCGGATATGCGACCTCTCTCCTATATTGGATATATGGGACGAGGAATAAGGTGCCTACGGTTTCGTTCAGACCCAGAACGAACTTGTAAATGGATGTGTGTTTGACAATGGATTTTATTCTGTGTTGATTGATCTCTATAAAATATATATCTATTGGGCGGCGGAGAATTTATTCTCTTGCTTAACGCCCTTCTCTGAGACGTACAAGCTCAGAGGTTATATATCGATAGATATCAGTCGCATGGCATGAATTGCCTATGTGGCATGCGGAGATGCAGTGATCAAGGCTTCTGTTGAAAAGCAGAGTCTTGTGGTTGATAATCAAAGCACGGCCTTAAACGGAATAGCTTTGTGTATGGCGTTAATTCGCGAGCCTCACACCTCAGTATGAGTCAAAAACGGGATCAGACCGTTGGGAGAACATGACGTTTCTTTCTAGCTATGGGAGGTGTCAGGGTTTTACAAGCCCTGACATTTTTATATTTTTACCTATGTGGTTGTTGGATTGCGAGACGTCTCGGATATATCGGTCTCTACGGAGCCGATGGATATAGGTCTGATAGGACCAGGAAACGTGTGTTTAGGAGTAACTAATCCTCAAACGTAAGGGAGGACCGGCCCAACCGATCCAAGGGCTGCCCAAAGTGCGTAGTCCTGAGACATTGGCTATATTGTCTCGAAGTGGTGAGGAGCCATCCCTGGCCTCGACTCATAGATGGAAATACAATTTCCAATAAGTGACGTTTTGATTTTGATTATAGAGCCCAGTATTATCGACATGATATATGGTACCCATGCCATCTATGATTGGTACATTTATATTTGAAGCTGTTTTTGACACTGTACACATATTATAGTATCAAATGATTTGTTTTAAATGTACCAAGCATATTTGGCTATTATAAGGGAAAACACTATCCTCTGGCTTGTGTTGCATTGTGTGATGGGACCTAGGTCTTATAATAGCTTCATTTTTCCAAAAAGCATTGCGCTGTTTATTCTATGCACTGGTATTCTTGGGAGGAAACTCGTTCCGTGTTATACGGCGTGGTCCCTTGATTTACTTTATATTTAAAGTGAAGATTTAATAACTATTTTAGTTCTCACACCAGTCACATAACTGACCTGGAGTTTATTGTTTTAACCTAAACTCTGGGTGCCCCTATTTTCCATATGGGCATTTAGTAGTTTTGGTTTTGCATATTTATATTCACAGGATCCTGGTTTACAGCTGGAACAATATTCGAAAAGCTCTGTATCCATTTATCTCTTTCAGTTGTGTTTTTGTATTATTTTCCACTGCATTGTAATTTGTAAATCTCTGATATTTATCAAATGTATATTATTTGTTCATACTCTGTATATTCTTGTACTCTGATGTAAATTGTTGTAATAAGCAATGAAATGTTCTTCTAATTGTCTTCTGATTTGTCGTGTTCTCAACTCAATCCGGACTTTCCTTTAGGGGGAAGTTCAGGCCGTGTCAATTATTAATATTATATGAAGCTAAATTATCTTTGATGTAAAAAGACATGTTTTAAAGAGAAAGTTATGAAAATGAATTTTTAGAATATGGATTTTTGGATAAGATGAGTTTTGACTTAAAGGTTTGAAGGAAATGGGTTTTCAGATTAACAAGTTTTTCAATTGAAGATTTTGTTAAAAGGATAAGAAATTGAAAATATATTATTAACAGAAGTCTAAAGTGAAAGGAGACTTAACTCAAATCTCATGTAAGTCCATATGGTTTTCAAGTAACGCTCGTTATTCAAAAAGGTAACACATTTCTATCCGAAAACCATTTCGAATAATGATACGACAAAACGGAGATAATGAAGATATGGAAGACAATGGTTGAAGACTAGTATTCTTCACATCAAAAGAACTGCTTGTTGATGTCTCAGATCGTGAGCTCCCATTATGAGGTTATTTATAGCTGTGGTCTGGACATACTTGGAGAATTTCCGGATTTGCAAGGGGCTCTCTCCTTTATTGGACGAGGAATAAGGTGCCTTCGGTTTTGTTCAAACCCAGAATGGATTTGTATGGATGTGTGTCTGACATTGTATTTTGCAATTTATAATTGATTCTTACTAAACATATTTCTCATTAATGGTGGAGAATTTATTCTCTTAGCTTAACACTCTTCTTTGAGATGTATGAGCTCAAAGGTTACATGGTAAGTAATTATAAATTGTATGTTATAAAATGACAGTGTGGCATACTAAGTGATGTTCTATTGGCGATCAAAGCATGGTTAGTGAAGCGTAACTTTGTGTAACGGTACTTCGACAAGCCTCACACCCCGGTAAATGGCCAAAACAGGAAAAATGCAGTGTGGATATAGGTTGTCATCTCCTTCTAGATAAAAAGCGTATCATGGTATGGGGCCTAGATATTACTTACATGGCAACTTATACGTATGCGTATGTTGATGTTGTGAGCGCCCAATTAAAGGTTGGTAACGATCGAGAGATGGCATATTTGGCACGATCTAATTCATGCAGTTAAAGGATGGACCGACCTCGCATTAATAGAGACCAGGTTTGGTTCTCGGGGCATCCATTCAGATGTGTTCCCGTCAGTAAGGAAGCTCCTTAGCCTGGCCATTTGTTGGAAACCTATTCTTTACTTCGAGCCTTCATGGTTTTAGTTGTATACAATTACGTCAACATAATGGGATGGGGCATTATTGACACGACCCGAAATCCCCCAGTAAGGAAAGCCCGGATTGAATTGAGGACAAGCCACAAAAGAACGCAAACAGAAGAACATTTCATTGTTTATTACAACAATTCCATCAGAATACAAGAATATACAGAGTATGAATAAATATTACACATTTACTAAATATCAGAGATTACAATAAATTACATAGCAGCGGAAAACAATACAAAACACAACTTAAAGTAACACACGGATACAGAGCTTTCCGAGTATCGTTCCAGCTGTAAACCAAGATCATGTGAATATAAATCTGCAAAACCAAAACTACTAGCTGCCCGTGTCGAAAATAAGGGCACCCAGAGTTTAGGTTAAAACAATAAACTCCAGGCCAGTCATGTGACTGGTGTGAGAACTAAAACAGTTATTAATCTTTATTTTAAAGTTAGGTAAATCAAGGGACCACGCCGTATAACATGGAACGGGTTTCCTCCCAAGAACACCAGTGCATAAAACAAACAGCGCAATGCTAAATAAAGAAAAATGAAACTATTATAAGACCCAGGTCCCATCACACAATGCAACGCAAGCCGGAGGATAGGGTTTTTACCTTATAATAGCCAAAGAATGCTTGATACGCTAAATTTCATTTGATACTATTAGTGTATAGTGTCAAAACAATTTCAATCATAAGTATCAATCATAGACGACATAAGTGCCCCATCCCACTATGTCGCCATACTAGGCTCTACAAATAAAACCGCAAAGTCACGTATTTGGAAATTGGATTTCCATCTACGAACTGAGGCTTGGGATCATCCTCTACCGATTCGCGTGTCTCAGGATCAGAGCTTGAGTGACCCTTGGAGCGACAGGGCCGGTCCACCGATGTGGATTAAAATGCCTAAACATTGCGTTTCCCCACCCTTTGGGGTGTCAATGAGTCAACAAATGACTCCATCGGCTTCACATAGTCACCGATATATCCGAGGCGCCTCGCAACAGCAACAACCACATAAGTGAAACTCGTCAGGGTGTGTAAAACCACTGACGCCACTTCTTGCTAGAAAGAAACGCATGTCCTCCCTGAGGTCCTCTCCCGTTTCTGGTTCACAACCAGGGTGTGAGGCTCGCGAATCAACGCTACACAAAGCTATGCCACACAGGCTGTGCTTTGATCATCAACCACAAGACTCTGCTTTTCAAAAGAAGCCTTGATTATTTGCATCTTAGCATGCCACATATGCAGACCACTCCATGCAACCGATATCCATCAATCACATAGAATGATATCCAATGTCAGACACACAGTCCATTTACAAGTCCGTTCTGGGTCTAAACGAAACCAGAGGCACCTTGTACCTCGCATATCCATCGATCTCCAAGTACGTCTGGACGATCACTAACTGATTCCTTCCTCTTGGGTGTACGGCCCAATCAAGATCATTAGTAATTATCCAAACGACGTGAAGACCTCCGGTCTTCAACCACCGTCTTCATCTTCGACTTATCGTCGTATCAGTTATTCAGAATGGGATAAACCCGATCTTTCCGAATAACTCGCATATATAATAAACAAGTGTTACACAAACACAACATACGCCTCATTCCAATTCATCAGCCACTAACCGTAAATTAGCAAGAGAACAATTCCCCAAATATTAACCCCGAAGGCCGAAACCAACATCAGATCAATATCCAGGAAACCATTCTTCTTTGCTAACCTACAGTTAGTTTCTAAATTTCACATTCTTAGGGAAAGGTTCTCATTAATTTTAGCAAAGATAAATTCTTTTAAATTTATTCTTTAATCTTCCTTTGAATATCACTTCAAACTAGTCGGGATTAACGAACCTTACCGAAGTAATCATTTATTTTATTTACCAATCCCAACCTATTCATCCCATGAAGTAAAACTGGTCATACTTCATATCTAACACCACGGTGTTATCGGTAAATTCAATTACCATTTCACGTTCAAATCTAATTAAAGATTTAACTATCGCCTGGAGCAAATCTGGTGATACTCCATTCTCAATCTTTTCAATCTAATTAAAGATTCATTAAAACTCCACTTGGTTTTAATCTTCCTGTCTTTAACTGGGTTAAAGAATCAATGTCATTTAAAACGCGGTTCACGATAAACCAAAAATCACATTCCATTCTATCAGCCTTTAACTGTAAAATAGCAAGTGAGCAATTCCCTAAATATTAACCCCGAAGGCCGAAACCAACATCAGATCAAACCCAAGAAACCATTCAACTTAACTAATCTTCAGTTAGTTTCTGATTTTCTTAACTCAGTTGGGTCTAATAACAGTATTATTGAAGATACCGTTTACGACAACCCAAAATCACATTCCATTAATTATCGGGTTGAAGAACAAGTGTTATTTAAAACACCGTTCACGATAAACCCAAAAATCAATTCAAATTCAATTCCAATTAAATACCATTTAATTGGTACACCTCATTAAATCTAAATTAAAAGATTTAATCTTTTTCTCAATTGGGTTTAAGAACAGTGTTAATGAAGACACCATTCACGACAAACCCAAATCACATTTGATATTAAATACAAGGCTCTGAATAGAAAATATATCGGCTTATATTCAATATCAACTTCTACGACCAACAAATATCATATTGGAAATAACGATATAAATATATCTTTCAAATTTCCAGAACAATATCTGTATAATCACGAAATCCAACATCGAAATATTCCAAACACAATTTCGATTCAAATCCATTCCAACTCAATTATTGGAAATTCTGGTTACTTTTAAAACCATTTCAAATCCACTTTATTTATTTAAAAATAAATAAATTATAATTCTAGTTCGAAACTAGTTCATTTCGATAAAAATCTATTTTTATCTTTTCAAATATGGAGTTTTTCATCCCAATTCTTCACAAATCATTTCTTATGATTTTACACAAATTATTACTATTTTTAATAATTTTATCAAGGCCCGTACAGTCGATTTCCATCAACGGCCGTCGAACTGCACTTACAGCGACCTTTTCCAAATTTGATTTAGACATAATTCCAAATCCAATCGTTATATTTCTAATTTCTAATATTTGTTAGAAAGCTCTTTTCGATACGAACCCAACGGTTCCGGTTTTAGGAGAATCCGACGGTCGGATCTCCTGCAATATCTATTCGAAGTCAATGGTCGAAATTCGCAAACTGCCGCGCCGCGATGCTTTTTATTCAGGCCATTATATTTATATATATATTATATATATTTCGTCGATTTCCTTTTAAAATGTATTTTATAAATCATTTTAAATTCGTTTTCAAAACGATTTCAACTTCATATTCAATTTCTAATCAAAATTGAATATTCCACATCATCGATATACAAATGATAATATTTTCAAAACGTTATATTTTGAAATCACTTTCTTTTCTATATTCATTATAAAAATGAATAAAATCGATATAAATATCGTTCACGTCAAAATGGCGTCAATCTAATCAACACGACTTTTATTCAACACATGAATGTTTATTCTATTCAACACATGAATATTTATCCTATTCAACACATGAATTAATATTTCTTATTTTCTAAATTGGAATGAGGGTCCAATCAATTACCATATAACGTTTATTATATGGATTTCCATACAACACATGTATATAATAGCAACGATAAATAATCAACCATCATCCAGAGTGCACCACACAACTGCATAAGCATTAAATATAAATAATTAACGCTTACACAGTTTGTCAACCCATCGATTGACATACAACTAAACAATTGGGATTAGTGTACGTCAAATATCATCCCAATACCCGTGTGGGGTTTCAAATCAACAAACACACATTTTATTTGTGCAGTTGGGCGATGTGTAAAATTTACCGTCCCAATCAATATCAGTCAAATCAGTGTATATAAACAAATCATCCAATTTGTTTATAAATATTTATTTTATATATACATTAAAAATCATATTTTTAACTATAAAATATTTTCCACTATAAAATATTTTATTTCATTCCACATCACACAATCAAATTTCACAACACATCAATCAAACAAACAAGCCATCCATGGTCTGTGGACGATGGGTGTCGGGTGCTACTAAACACCGTCTGCATCCTAGTATATATTTCAAACTAGAAAAATAAAATTAAAGGTGATAAGTTCTCACCCAAGCTAAACCAAACGCAACGACTCTTCATATGTAGAAATCTTCGTCGTGCTCGCCTTTTTGTCAATTTCGTTGTCCGTAGCCACTACATATATAAAAATCACATTTTTATATTGTTACTTTATAGATAAAAATTCTATTTTATACCGCTACTACATAGATAAAAATTCTATTTTTATACCGCT
Source organism: Allium sativum (assembly GCA_030737875.1). Lineage (NCBI taxonomy): Eukaryota > Viridiplantae > Streptophyta > Magnoliopsida > Asparagales > Amaryllidaceae > Allium > Allium sativum. Next base: position 201,515,057 of record CM060918.1, read on the forward strand.
ACTACATAGATAAAAATTCTATTTTTATACCGCTACTACATAGATAAAAATTCTTTTTTTATACCGTTAGTAATATAATAAAAATTATATTTTTATCACGCTATTTCTATAAATAAAAATCATATTTTTATATCTTCTTCATATATTTTTACAACGCTTCTTTCTATATAAAAAATATATTTTTATATTTCTACTTCTTATATAAAGATCGAATTTTTATCTCTACTTTATATATATAAAAATCTCGCCTTTTCTTAACTAAAAATCTAACTTTTCTATAACGAAAAATATAAACTTTATCATATAAAATCACAACTTTTTAAATACAAATAAATCTAACTTTAACATCATAAAAATCTAATTTTTATACTATACACCTCTATGCAAGAATCTTAACTTTTATACTATAAAAACTGATTTTTCCTATAAACATTGAATCGATTTCAAACTAAAGGCTGATTTAATAAAGCTAAAATTAAAATACTAATTTAATAAATTAAAAATCACCTTTTTCTCATGAAAAATCGCAATGTGGTTGGAGGAGGGCTGCGGCAAGCCAAGGAGGTGGCGCTCGAGGTCGGAAGTGGTGTGGAAAGGCGGGGGTGGACGGAGGCTCTCCACAGGTGGCGGTTTCAGGCGAGATGGGGAGAGGGGGTGCGATAGGAGGAGGGGCTCGAGGATGTGGTGGCGCTGGCCATCGGTGGGTCATAGGGGGAGGCTGCGTCAGTTTCCAAACGGGTTTGGGGCTCGCGACTTGTGGGTAGGGCGAGGGAGGTGGGCTTGGCGGAGGGAGGGGAAGAGACGCGAGGTGGAGGGAGCGCGCCAGCTCCGGCGGCGCGATGGACAGCGGTTCGCCCCCCGTCGATCTCCCTTCTTGTCCTTTTTTTATTTGGTTTATTTCTTCTGAACGAGACAACGTGGTGAGGGGGGTTAAGGAGAGAGAGAGGTTTTATTTTATTTATTTAACTTCAAAAAGCAACTTTTAATTTCGACCTCGAAACGAGACCCACCGCCTGTCGTCCACTGCTAATTACCCCCATTCCGAACACAATGGGATATGTATCGTAGGCTGATTCGACTGTTTCGATCAGTTTTCATCAAAATCAAAATATAACTCTATATATTGAATTTGAACACGCATTTCAATATACCGGGGCCACATACTAACTCTAAAAATTCCCGAAAAATATTTTCTAGCTTCGTATTGACGATACGGTTCAAACAAAACTAATTTCATCAAATTTTGAGACCGTTTGAAAAATGGCCATTTTCCAGTCGAATAAAATCAACTGAAATTGGTCAAACGCGTTTTCCTTTGCCACGCTCACATATTGATTTGAAAAATTACGAATTTCGGAATCTACCAATAAATTGACATCATGGATCCAACAAAAGTGGTTTCGTCGAAAACCGAGGTCATTTGCAAAATTTCCATTTTTAAGGGCCGAAATTCCATAACGACTATTCTGAATTTTCAACTGGACGTAACTTTTTATCCCCGCTATGAAATTTCAATTTTCCGGATTCGTTGAAAAGATATTCTCAATTAGGTTCTAATATTTTTGGTTTCGTTAAAATCTGGTTTATTTTGCACCCGGTACATTCATTTGAATTTTGAAATCGAAATATCGAACTACCGTGCCATTTTCAATTCCTTTTATAATTTAAAATAAATATTTATATTCTAACAACGATCTATATAAATATATACGTTCTATTTCTATTCAAAATAAATTTCTCGTCGCTATTATTTAAAATAATCCATTTTAAATATTCAAAATTCACTAAAATTGCCAAAATAAAAATTTTAAATTGGCTCGGATTTTCCGGGTTGTTACAATTATGCTAGCTAGGATTGATACGTTTACTTGCGAAATGGTTTTCCACACTATGCATGAGACGACCCGATCTCCTGGTACCCGAAAGAACAGATTTACTTTTGGATATAACACATCAATTATAACAGTAGAACAATAAACTTGCATTAATACATCATAATATTCATCATATTACATCAGATAGTAATTCAGAGTCAATACAACCCATCAGATCCAAATGTCATATATTACAATGAAGATAAGGAAACAAATACACAACGGAATTAAAGATATGTTATCATGAGGGAGTCCTAGGGAGATTCCAAAACAAACTCCTATTCTTGCTCCAAATCGAAAACCAGCTTTCCCAGATAGCTTCCATATATATGAAGTCATAGCTTCCAAAAGTGGTCGTAACTAAACCTGTTTACTGGCCTACCCATGTGGAAATAAGGGCACCCGAGTTTGCAAGGGAAAACAAACCACGAGTCAGTCATGAGACTGGTATGAGAAACTCTAATCAGTTATTATTAACTTTTATAAAAGAAAGGCATATCATAGGACCATGTCGTATAACATGGAACATTCTTCCTCCACATGAATACCAGTGCACAAAATCATCAACCAAGATTCAAAATTATGAAATTCGTGCTTTTGATAAAATGAAGCCATTATTAGACTCAAGTCCTATCACACAATGCAACACATACTGGAGAAAAGAGTTTTACCTTATAATTGTCAAATATGCTTAATATCTTAAAAACAAATAATTTGATATTCAGCATCAATGTCTAAGTGTTGAAATTAAATTTCGGAAATAAATATATAAATCTTAGCTCGCACAATGCCCCCATCCCATTATGTTGGCTATATAGTTTACAACTATAAACACGAAATCACGTATTGAAAATTAGATTCCAACTATGAACCAAGGCAAAGGACCTTCCTTAATCGCATTTGGAACACTCTAGCAAATGTCCTAGGAGTTAACTATTGATCCTTCGGATTAGCAGAGCCAGTCAGCACTAAACGCAGATGATTGGAATCTTATCTGAAGATAATGTTACCCCGGTCTTATTTGACCGTCACACGAGGCGCCTCAACTATCATCCACATAAGTAAACTTTATTGGGCTTCATACCATAACAACACTATTCAGCTAGAAGGGAATGTTAGCCTATATCTCTATGATTCACTATCCTGTTTCGGCTCATTCCGGGGTATGAGGCCTTAGAGTCAACGTCCACAAAGATCCGCTTTTTAACAGAAGCTTTGATATATCTACCAGCAACACTTAACATGTCACATTGTTAATTCACAACATATGATTGGTGTCTATTAATATATATCCCTCTATGTACATACATCTCAAAGGAGGGGGTTAAGCTAAGATAATAAATTCTCTGCCACCAACTGATATAACAACGATGGAAACCAGTCGGTTATGTTGTAAAATACAATGTCAGACACATTATCCATTTACTAGTCCGTTTTGGGTTTGAACGAAACCGAAGGCACCATATTCCTCGTCCAAATAAGGAGAGAGGTCCTTGTATATCCATACTATCTACAAGTACGTCCGAACTGCTAGGGAATGCGGAAAGGATCGTTAAGGCAAAACAAACACTAGAGGGGGTGAATAGTGTTTTCGAGAATTTAAACAAACCTTAAAACTTTGTGAGGTACTAGATGAATCAAAAAGCACAAACACAATCACAGACACAAATTCGATCACAGATGCAAAAATAAACAAAAATAAAAATGTAGAAAAGGAAAGAACACACCGGATTTTATACTGGTTCGGATTACTCCTACGTCTAGTCCCATGCAACGTTGGATTGCGCAGAGTTTTAGTATTATGTCAATATCCAATTACAACCCTCCTTGATTTCACGGCTACAAGGGATACCGCCGATTCAGCACATACTTGATCAAGATTTTCCCGTCCTTGATTTCACGGCTATAAGGGATACCACCGATTACCTATCCTTGATTTCACAGCTACAAGGGATACCACCGATTACCCAATACAACCCAAACAATTTACAAACAACCCTATAACTCTTCAATAGCACTTGATTTAGAGAGTAGAGAGTATAGAGAGAAGAAGTTTGATTAAAACAGAATTGAAATCGGTAGAGTATAAGTGTAGAAATCATAAAAATGATTAAGAATAATGGTGTAAAGAAAGAGGATGAAGTTAGAGAAGAAGAGATGATGAAAAATTAGAATTCAAGCCCTTTTTATAGTGTATGAAAGAATGCCATGCTTCAGAACCATCGCAATTTATGAAAAGACACTTCCTTTGAAATTAAAAAAATGACGGTTATATGTCGGCATAGTGTTTTATGTATGTCGACATACCCTTAGTGTAAATTTAAGTTTTGAGCATTTTTCAAGTGTTTTGATATAAATATAATTCTTGAAATTCTTGAATTAAAATATAGTGTTATTAATTAATGTTATAAAGTAGAAAATCATATGAAAACATTAATTCAAACTATATTGACGTATTTATAAAATTATAAGATTTCAAACTATATAAATATAAAAATATAAAACTTAAGTTTGAAAAACAAAAGTAAAATAAGAAAGGAAAATATAAAAGATAGAAAATAGAATAGAGAGAAAAATAGAGAGGATTGAGGATAGAATTTGAATACAGAATTTGAAAATCAGAATTTGAAAATCAGAATTTGAAAATCAGAATTTGAAAATTAGAATTAGAATTTGAACCTGGAGTGTTATTTAGAGTCTTACATAATCTAGACTTTATGACTATATTAGTTTTGAACTCTTGAACTCTTGAAATCGTGAATACCCATGAGTCCTGAAATTTCTCTGAACTCTGAATCTCTAATATCTTTAAAACTGCACAGTCTTTAGTAATATTTCCTGTATAGAAATCCTGCATACATGTGTATATATATTCTATACAAAAGTGTTAGTATATATTTTATACTCAATTAATATTAAAGTAAGGTTTTTGTCACCAAAACTCCGTTCTCTAACAATCTTCTCTTTTTTGATGATGACAATCCTTAGTTTATAAAATATCATACCTGTACATACCTATTGATGATGACCCTTCAAATGCTCCCCCTGTCTATATGAATCCTACAAAATATGTCTATATTTTATAATTTCTCCCCCTTTGGCATTATCAAAAAGGATCCTCAAACTACTCCCCCTAAATTGTATAACTATCTAAATAAAACTAATAGAAAATTAAGTAACTAATCCTATTATGATATTCTTCCTTAGTTTATAACTAATTCAAAGTAGAATACTCCCCCTTAATCTATACAAACCTATAATTATAATTCCCAACAATATGATGATAAAGTACAAACAAAACCAAGTATTATAATTACATATGTTTGTTTGTTAAACAAACAAATCAAATCACACCGCAACATATGTCGTAGTATATACACAAGTTTCAAATCACAAAATTCAAATTATTCAAACAAATCAATCATACGTACCGAACAATTGAACATTTCTTGGAACTTCAACCCAAACTTATTCTCCACATATAGGATCATTCTTAATGACTTCCCAATCCTCATCTTCTTTAGTTGGAGGAGCCTTTGCGAGATTATTATCTTCATTTCTGAAAAGAGAGGAGATTAGCCATCGTATTACATCAAAATGCTTCTCTTGCTGTTCAAACATCTTTATTTGTCTTCGTTCGAGATGATGTTGGTTTCGTAGAATGATAGAGAGAATATTTTTGAAAGAATTCAAGGTTTCTTCTAGATTTTCACTAAGATTATGAATAGGATTTGCCATGGATTTGAGTAGAAAAGAATAAGTAAGAAGGAGAAATAGAATTATGAATTTTTTTGAAGAAATAGACTTAAATAGGGTCTGGACTTCGTTGGATTTTGAATGGACATTAATAGTTATTTTAATTTTAAAATTTCAAACTATTTAAAAATCTGTCAGTTATATGTCGACATACGAAAAACACTGTCAACATACTATAGTGAAATTTATCGAAATTTTCAAATTTTGAATTCTTTGAACTCAATTATATTATAATTAGTACTAAAGTTTTTACAGAAACATAAAGATGATTTTATCGTAAATAAATCTCTATTCGTTACTTAATAGAAAGCAAATATATCCAACTAATCAAGACACACTTTAAATACGAGTTTCGAAAATAAAATACAAGGAAATTTAAATGAAAACATAAAGATAAATTAAACTAGATGGCCTAGTTTTCAAACGATGATAAGAAAGCTGAAATTCCAAGCTTTCTTCCAACCTTGACCATGAATTTGGATATTTTGGAAAGTTTCTTGTTGAGCTTCTTTTGATTATTGACGATTTTCACTTGATTTTTAATAATCGTCTCTTTGTAAATGCGTCTAGTGCCAGTTTGTAACACCCCGTGTATTCTATAACCGTGAAAGTCATAAATTAAAGTATAATTAATTTCAAATCAAAGAATTAAGGGAAACGGGATACGCCATTGTGTTCATCTCGGAAAAATACGCGAAATAGAGTCCGAGTTTACGCAAAACGGATAACGTGTGAAGAAGATATCTTTAATTTAAATATCGCAGCAAAACATGAAAAAAAAGAAGAAGAATGGGAAACGAATAATGTTTAGCATTGTTCTAGGGTTTGTAAGCAAAAGACTTAGTAGCTCATTTGGTTGGAACACATGACTTGCATACAAGAGGTACAGAGTTCGATCCCCGCCAGCGCTCTATTTTTGTTTTAGGGGAATGGCTTAAAATAGCCTAGTGTGAACGCAGTTCAAAAAGTGGTTTAGTGTGAAAATGGGTAATTGGGAAGATAGAGAAAAAAATGAATATATATATAATATGTATATACATATACGCATATATATATATATATATATATATATATATATATATATATATGACGTGTACGCATCATGTAGCGTACGTTGCGCATTTTTGGTTGTCAAGGATGGTTTTTTTTTGCCTTCTCCAATTTTTAATTATGACAAATTAAAGGTAAGAAAATATTTATTCATATATAAATAAATATTTATATATGGGTAATTAATACGGTAAAGGGGAAAATGTATCTATTAAATACGTATTTACGTTTGAATTGGTGAACATTTAATACGCTGAGTCATTTCTGACTCATCGCTGAGTCAATGCTGAGTCATTTCTGACTCATGGCTGAGTCAATAGGATAACTCTATCCTGACTGAACGGTTATGGTCATTTCTAGGATTAATCAAACGGCCTAAATTAATCCTAAAATTCTATATATACAACTCAAACCTAACCTAAACTCACAAAAAAAAATAAGAATGAGGCCATCATGCTGCTGAGGAACGACTAGGAGTAGCCACCAATTTGAGAGAAGATTAGGAGGCAAATTCTAAAGCATAAAGCAACTTAAACAAATCAAATCAACGCCTACGTCAAAAGGAGTCGCATCTCCAAATTCCTGAATTGGAGAATTCGCCACACGATTGTAAGTAGAGTATTATTTTGGTATGAATAAATAACTGTGTTGGTTTGTACACTTGATTTGTGGTGATAAGTAATTCATATTTGTGTGTTACTATGATTCTTATCGATTTGGAATATTGTATAACGATTGGATATTCGCAAAGTATGTTATTCATTATAAAAACTACATGTTTGCGGTAGTTTTATGCAAGTATACGTTTGGATATTCGCAAAGTATGTTATTCATTATAAAAACTACATGTTTGCGGTAGTTTTATGCAAATATACGTTTGGATATTCGCAAAGTTTGTAATTCATGTTGAAGCTACATGTATGTAGTTCTTTAATTGAAATTCATGCAAGTTTGTGGTTTTGCTACTATGCCATCATAATGTATATTTTTGTACAAAAATCATTTTGTGTGTAATTGGAACAAATTTGGGTTATTATAATTCATATGAAATTATGTTGAAAAATTTGGCATCATGATCTATGTATAAGACCATACTTTTGTATTAGAAACAAAAGTAAGCCTCTTTGCGAACTTACGAATATGACTAGGCTATGTTTGATATTTTGCATAATTGAAAAACATGTTAGGTCTATATTGTTAACAAGAATTATATGATGACATATGTTGTACATAGCTAGGTTAGATTTAAAATCCCATTTGCAAGTTTGCATGACTAAAGTAAAAATCATGATTTCATGTTTAGAAATATTTATGCCATAGGTATATGTGTGCCATGGTTATGTGAATAGATTTAAAATCATGATTAAGTTGGAATAATTCTAGTTGAACTATACTTTTGTATTAGTAACAAAAGTAAGCACCTTTGTAAACATGTAGTAACCTTATGAACATGATTTGCTTATGTTTGACATTATGCCTAAATAAAAATATAGGTTTATGTTGTAGTTAAGACTATGTGTCAATGATGATATCCAATTTAGATTCTTAACTTAACTACAAGTTTACATGCTTTGATTCATGTCACTTATGCTTTATGACCAAAGTATACGTTACTACTATGAAAGTACACCAGTTTCTATTTTGTAGTTCCAACGTTATGTTGCAAGTTCATGCGTTCACATTCCCCTTTTTGTGTATGTAATCACGCTTTAAGCCTCCCCTTTTTTTTCACATGGCTAAGTTGGGCTTGAAAAGGCTAAGCCCAACATATATATATAATAAACGAACGTATTAAACGGGGGAAAATAGCGTTGGGCCAAATTAATTAATAAATGAAAATATAAAGTAAAGGGGCCCAAATTCAAGTATGGGTTGGGCCCATGATTGGTGTAACCTTCACACCATTGATTTTTAATAATGGGCCGCAAATATTTACATATAAGAAAATAAAGAAGAAAGACAAAATATGTAAACGTAGAAAATACGATGTGTTTAACCCGAGGTTGGATTGAGTTGTGATGTAAACCTGCCCGGAACCGCCCGGCTGTCCAGTAGACACAACAATACCTATCCACTGTGGGTGGTTAAACATGGAGCCCAATAAGGACCCGAGGTTAGACTGAGTTGTGGCGTAAGACTGCCCGGAACCAACCGGCAACAGGCAGCCACAACAATACCTGTCTAATGTGAGAGGTCAAGGCTTTAATAAGACAATTAAGGCTGAGTCAGGACTGATAGGATTAAGTAAACTAAAGACTTAATCAAAAATGGGACATGCTAAACTAAACAGACTGATTGGGGGTTAGGTTCATAAAACACTTAACCAACTTAGCATGTTGGCTAGAAGTAGAAAACCTAGTAGCGGGGGACCCTTTTCAGCAGTAACCCTATAAGGTGTATCATGATACCCTGAAACTAGGCAGGGTGGGGCACGATTACTGGGCTGAATGTAAGAGGTCAAATCGACGGCGGTGGTGCAGCAGTGTAGGTTCTAACGGGGTGTGGGCGTGCACTCACTCCGGCGCAGAAAAATAAGGCACTGGGCACCAGTAGCATACCTGTGCATTCTAGAGTTGTGTCGGGTCGCCGCCATGGGACTTAATACACCCCATGGTGGGACCAGCATAGGTAACTACAACATCGGGGGCCGTAAGACACATGTAACTATGCGAGTAGGAGCCGATCATCGTAAAATGGATCACTTCACCCTGGTTATGGGGTGCCTATTGGGAACTAGTTTATATGGGTACAGAGATTAATATGGGGTACGATAGTATATTCGACCCTAGACAACTTAACCAAGTTTATAGTGCTTTCCCCATTTCTAGTTTATACTTATCATACCCAGTTCTTTATTCATAGACAGAGTAGTCCTCGACTTACTCAGGCTTTATGTCTGACTCTACTTTTGTAACAACCCGGAATTTTGGGGCTAATTTAAAATTTTTATTTTTAGAAATTTTAATGGGTTTTTAATATTTAAAATAATTTATTTTAAATAATAACGACAGAGAAAAAATTGTTTTTAATCAAAGTTAGAATTTTTATTACGAGCCTGAAATGGCACGGTAATTTTAGAATTCGATTTTAAACTTTGTATAATAATTTAATGTGAATTTGAACAATGTTGGTATAAATATTAAAATTAATGTTTTGTGTCATAGGTTGTTAAAATATGAACTTAACTTGATTATTTAGAATTGATTCTAAATGGCTATATATGTGATAATGACAGTGTTTGATAATCTATGTAAAATGGAATGTGAAATTTATTGAATTAATAATATAAAATGGATTAACTAAATTTGAGATTTATTTTGTACTGATAATTTTAATCAATGGAATATGAATAATATAAATCATTTGATGTGGATTTATATTTGTTGTAAATTGAAATAACTTGCATTGATTGTAATGATAACTAAGTTTGGGTATATATTATTAAAGATAGAGATGTGGACTTTAATATTTAATTATATGAATTAAATGGCGTCAATGAATTTGTAATTAAAAACTTTAATGATTTAAACTTTTGAAAAATTTACAGTGAAAACTTAATTGAATGGTTAAGTATTGAAATTCAATCTATTATGTAAATTGTGACTTGCTTTGATTCCAAATAAATTTGTGATTTGTCTAAATTGATTGATGGTGAAACTTGGAATTGATATAATATATTCAATGAAAGTGGTTGTGTATGTATTTATAACTATAATAAAAATGGAATTTGGTAAGTAATGGAAAATTGAAGTAACAATATATGAAATGGATAAACTAATTTTGAACTCCATTTATATACTGAAAATTTAGATTTGTGAATACAAGTAATATAAATCATTTTGGGTATATAATGAATCTCAACATGTTATAAATGTTATAATCTCCATTGATTGTAGATATTGCTATAAATATGGTTAGTATGTATTTATTGAGAATTGGATATATATATTTTAACTTTAATGTTTTAATTATGTAATTCTATGATGAAAACTTAATTGAATGATTTAGGTAACGAAATTCAAGTTGTCATTACAATAATGACTTATATTGATCGCAATTAAAATATCGAGTTAGTCATTTTGATAAAATTTGGAAGTAGAAATTTAATATTAAATTACTTGTGTGAAATTGACTTGATTCATTTATAATTGTAATTCAAATTGAAAATCTATGATAATAATATAAAAATGGAAATTTTAATGTAAATGAAGAATTGATTTATTAAGTTATTAAGGCTTAAAATAAATAAATTATTTTAAAGTTTATCGTTCAATTGAAATTTTGTTGAATAATTAAATGTGAATATTTATCATATAAGGAAAACGATTCATGTAAATAAAAAAAATATAGGATAGACTTGAACTCAAACTTATAACCTTTGGAACTAAATTCAAATTAAGTATAGAATTAAGAATGAAAACGAAAAAAGGAATGCTTTAATGGATAATTAAACCTTTGAAATTGATTGCCTAAATACATGCTTAATTTTTGTTCATACCCTAATACTTTCTTTCCCTATTTTTAATTTGGATATTGATAGTAACGTTCAGAATTTTGTTAAAGATGAATTAGAAAGAATTAGACTTAAACGTAAAATTACACATTTATTTAATATAAAATAAGCAAACCCTAAAGGCAAATTACACTGTTCATCGTCCTTAAGTCACAGCCGCCACCCTCATTTGTCTGCCGATTCTTTCTCCTCCATTTTCCCCTCTCCTCTCCTCGAATTAGCACCCACCACACACATCACCTTGAAGAGCCTTCTCTCCTCTTTCCATTGATACCAATCACCACCCATATAATCGCCCGTAGGCCTCGCCCCGACCACAAAGTCGCGCCAAAGTTCTGAACAATTGCAAATACTCACGGCCGAAATTCAGAACAAAGAGAAGAGGGTATTTTATTTAAATTTATTTAATTAATTAAAATAAATCACTCTCTAACTTAAATCAATCATATCTCTTTCGTCCTAGCTCGGAATTCGGTGATTTCAGAAGCTGTGGAATCGTGATTCGGAGTACTACGCTTTAGGACAATTTGGAACTGATTCTGGACTACTTGAAATTTGGACAAAATCTACAAACGCAAGTGAGAACTCTGATCTAATTTAAATAATTATATATTAATGTAAATCGCGAAATTTTGATTTGTATACTATGGTTCTTGATCTGCGTCATGATGATATTTGTATGCGATGAGTATGTGATTATTGTATGTGATGATGCCATGAAATATGTGTGTTGTTCGGATATGTTATTTTGGGTGTAATCATGATGAGACTCTCATCTTTATTATCTTCTTTTTATTTTCATTTCTTTCAAAAGCAAAAAGGGGATTTAGACCTTTATATATATATATATTTTTTATGTAAATTTGAATCTTGGATTCACCATAGAATTAAATAACAAAGTTTTCAACATAAAAACTTGTTAATAAAATAAAGGACAATTTTTAATGTTATATTTTTGACAAAATTTTTTTTTTTAACACAATTTGTTTGAAGAAAAGACCAATTTTAATATAATTTGTTTGTTAAAAATAAAAAGAACAAATTTTTATGTTGTTTGTTAACAAAGTTAAAAGAACAAATTTGACGCTACTTTTGTCGTTAAAGTTAAAAGAATTATTTTGTCACTATTTTGTTGATTAAACAAAAAGAATCATTTTGTCACTATTTTGTTGATTAAACAAAAAGAACCATTTTTGTCACCATTTTTGTTGTTGAAACAAAAAGACATTTTACCTAATTTTGTTGTTAAAATAAAAGGATAACTTTTATGTCTTTTGTTAAGAATAACTTTTATGTCTTTTGTTAAAAATAAAAGCCAAACTTTTTATGTTATTTTGTTAAGAATAAAAAGCCAAACTTTTTATGTTATTTTGTTAAGAATAAAAAGACAAACTTTTTATGCTCAATTTTTGTTAAAGTTTAAAGACAAAACTTTTATGCTATTTTGTTAAAATTAAAAAGACATAAACTTTATGTTATTTTTTGTTAAAAAATAATAATAATAATAACATAAATTTTATGTTAATGTTTGTTAAAGTCAAAAAGACACAAGCTTTATGTTTCTTTGTTAAAAAAAATCAAAATACCCATTTTTATGTCACGTTTGTTAACATAATATCAATGTGAATTTGTATGCTATGACACCCCAAAACTATAAGCATGTGAATTTGTATGCTATGACACCCCAAAACTATAAGCATGTTAATTTGTATGTCGGGACACCAAAACCATCAGTGTGTCATTGTGAATGTTTTGACGCTAAAATCACCGTTGTGTTAATTTAGTTGAGACGACATGAGAGTCATCGTCATGTTGTATAATTGCAATGCATCAAAATATACTTTATGCAATAACAAACATAGTTGAATTGCTATTTTTGGTCGCACTAGAGTTGGCGAACAAAAAAATATGACTTATGCAATAACATATATAGTTCAGTAGTTTTTTTTTTGTCGCATTAGAGTTTGCGAAAAAATATGCTTTATGCAATAACATACATTAGTTAAATTATTATTTTTGTCGCATTAGAGTTTGCAGACAAAAATATGCTTTATGTAAAAATAAACATTTAGGTAAATAGAAAATGTGAGAAACAAAATACCCATTTTGTTTAAATAGAATTAATGAAATAGTAAGATAAGAATTTAAGAATTATATTTTTCAATGTAATTAGGTAGGAATAAAAAGAATTACATTATTCAATATAAAGAAAAAGAATGCTTAAACCCGAGGTTGGATTGAGTTGTGATGTAAATCTGCCCGGACCCGCCCGGCTGTCCAGTAGTCACAACAATACCTATCCAATGTGAGTGGTTAAAGCATATATATTAATTTTCTAAATTTACATTTTATATATGTAAGTTACTTCCAAATATTTAGTGTAAATAAATAAAATGTAGACAAAGGAAAACATATATATTTACATTAGATAAATAAGAGATTAAATAAATTACATTTTTATATGTAATTAAAAGAATATATTTTACACTGTAAAGGAAATTACATTTTATGTAATTATGATTATAAGAAATAAAATTACATTTTATGTAATTAAGAATAAATAGAAAATATAGAACAAATATGTGAATTAAAATTTATTTACATTTTCCTATGTAAATAAAAAGAATAATAATAATAATTTTGTGAATAGGATTTATTTACATTTTCCTTATGTAAATAAAAAGAATCAATTTGTAAATAGTAATTATTAACATTTTCTTATGAAAATAATAAAAAGAAAGGTTAGAAAAGAACTAACATAAGATATTCTTTTTATGTTAAAAGGGAATATCAGAAAAGAATTAAAGAAATACATTTATTTACATTTACTATGTAAATAGGATTGGCGGGGGAATGGAAACCATTTATTTACAAATAGCGTAAATAAATATGAATAAGAAATTAGATACATTTATTTACAATTAATGTAAATAAATATAGCAAAAGTAAAAGTAAAACATTTATTTACAAATAATGTAAGATAAAAGAAAAGTAAAAACATTTATTTACAAATAGTGTAAATAAATAAGAAAAAGTAGAAGGAGAAAAACCATTTATTTACATTTGGGTAAAGGAATAAGAAAAGGAAAATGAAAACATTTATTTATATCTAGGTAAATAAATAAATGGTAAGAAAGAATATTTATTTACATTTAGAGTAAATAAATCAAAAGATAGAAAAGATTATTTATTTACATTTAGTGTAAATAAACCAAAGATAGGAAAAGAATATCTATTTATATTTGGTGTAAATAAAGCATGAATTAAAGTGAATTTAAAAAGCACATTTTATTTACATTCTAAATGTAAATAATAACAGAGTAAAATAAAAGTGATATTTTTATCGTCATTTTAAATGCGATAAAAGAATAGACGTTAATAGTTGAAATCGCCAAATGATTTATATTTATATATATACAAATATAAATTATAAATTAAACGGAACGCGCACGGCAGTTCGCGTATCGGCAATCGTAACTTTAAACGGTTATACCGAAAGATCCGACCGTCGGATTTTCCCAAAACAGGAACCGTTAGGACCGCTTTGGGAAAATCTTTCCCATGATATAAATTTCATCAAAATCCAACGGTTAGATATGCATAAGTCAAATTTGGTTGAAAACAGCGCCAGGGTCGCCCATTGACCCGAAGCATCGTTAAATTTATTCGAGCTAATTTTTATATAAATAAAAATAGCGATAGGTCGTTATCAAATATTAATAACGATAGGAAATGTTTTCAAATTATTATATATATATATGCGAGAATCATTTGAGAAGACCGAGTTCAATCTCATTTCAAATGATTATACGACGTTTTAAATCTAAGAGTTGAAGACGGCGATTGAAGACCGACGATCTTCACATCGAATGGGTAACTAGCATTGAGGTCCTTGATTGATTTGCTCCCAAGACGGGGCTAAGATGGTAGTTATCCGGACGTAGTGTTGATTTGTACGGATTTGACTTTCGCTCAGACCCAGAGCATAAGTTTATAAATGGAATGTATGTCTGACGTTGTAGTCCTTTATACTACATTCGTTGATCTCTGTTAATACATATCTGCTTGGTGGTTAACACCCTTCTCTGAGACATATGAGCTTAGAGGTTATATATTGGCAGAAATCAATGGTATAGTATGGACTGACAATGTGACATGCTAAGATGCATTGATCAAGGCTTTTGTTGAAAAGCAGGCCTTGTGGTTGATGATCAAAGCATAGTCTGTTTAGGCATAGCTTTGTGTATATCGTGACTTCGCGAGCCTCACACCCCGGTATGAGTCAAAAACGGGATATGGACCGTAGGGAGTGCACACGTTTCTTTCCAGCTAGAGTGGTGTCAGCGACCTGCCAGCCCTGACATTTTACTTATGTGGATGATGGATTTTGAGGCGCCTCGTTATTTTTATAGGCCGTTGGTGGTCATACTATAGGTCCAAAGGGACCGGGAAACGTGTGTTCAGGCATAACCAATCCACTGCCCATAGGCGGGGACCGGCCCTACCGCTTCCAAGGGTTCACTGCGGGGAATCCTGAGGCATTTGCTAGAGTGTCTCGAATCGGAGAGGATCTTGCCCCTAGCCTCGACTCATGATGGAATCCAAATTTCCAATATGCCCTTGCGGTTTTGATTGTAGAACTAGTATTGGCGACATGCTATATGGTAACCATGCCGTCTAGGATTGATACTTATGATTCAAATCTTTTTATTAAAACATATATACACTAATAATAATATCAAATCCGTTTTATACGTATCAAGCATCTTTTGACCATTATAAGGTAAAACCCTATCCTCTGGTGTGCGTTGCATTGTGTGATGGGACCTGGGTCTTATAATGGTTTCATTTTTCCAAAAAAAGACATTGCGTTATTTCTCGATTTACTTTGGTTTATGCACTGGCAATCCATAGGAGTAAACCCGTTCCGCGAAAGTGGCGTGGTCCTTGGATTTGTCTTATTAGTTATGTTAGTTTAGAATTCTCACACCAGTCCCATGACTGACTCGTAGTTTGTTTCACTTTGCAAACTCGGGTGCCCTCTTTTCCACACGGGCAGTCGAGTAGCTTTTTGCAGATATCTATTCTTTAAGCAGGATCCTGGATCGAAGCCTAAAGCTGTGTCCAGAGCTTGGTAGTCTTCCGCTGTTTGTTTGTATTATCTTTTATGTATCTTTCGCTGTAATTTTATTTCAATGTACTCTGATATATTCTGTACTCTGATGTAACATTATTATAATGTAATAAAAGTCTGCTGTTATTGTTCTAATGTAATGTATTCCCAAAGTTAACGTATGCGAGTTTTGAACGGTCTTGGTCGATTTTGCGATCGATTAAGGTCGGGCAAAATCCGTGTCGTTACAGGTGGTATCAGAGCTCTGGTTAGCTCAAATCTTTGGGGTACAACTCGTTAGAACTGAACAAAAGACTCATCAGAGATTGGATTAGTAATATCCAATAAGAATACTCATTAGAGATAGGATCAGCAGTATCCTAGAATGAGAAAACTCATTAGAGATGGGGTTAGTAATGCCCTAGAATGAGTTGAGAGTGCCAAGCTTATAATTAACGTATTTGTGATTATATATATAATCCGATTTTAGAAAATATGATTTTTGAATATATAAAAGTTATATATATTTTTTTTTAAAAAAAAGTTAATCAACTAATGAAATTATTGAAACTAATAAAAATAAAAATGAAAAATTTAGTTGATTAGTTAAACAACTTTTAGATACGTTCCTTTTCGAGGACGAAAAGATTTTAAGTGGGGGAGATTGTAACAACCCGGAATTTTGGGGCTAATTTAAAATTTTTATTTTTAGAAATTTTAATGGGTTTTTAATATTTAAAATAATTTATTTTAAATAATAACGACAGAGAAAAAATTGTTTTTAATCAAAGTTAGAATTTTTATTACGAGCCTGAAATGGCACGGTAATTTTAGAATTCGATTTTAAACTTTGTATAATAATTTAATGTGAATTTGAACAATGTTGGTATAAATATTAAAATTAATGTTTTGTGTCATAGGTTGTTAAAATATGAACTTAACTTGATTATTTAGAATTGATTCTAAATGGCTATATATGTGATAATGACAGTGTTTGATAATCTATGTAAAATGGAATGTGAAATTTATTGAATTAATAATATAAAATGGATTAACTAAATTTGAGATTTATTTTGTACTGATAATTTTAATCAATGGAATATGAATAATATAAATCATTTGATGTGGATTTATATTTGTTGTAAATTGAAATAACTTGCATTGATTGTAATGATAACTAAGTTTGGGTATATATTATTAAAGATAGAGATGTGGACTTTAATATTTAATTATATGAATTAAATGGCGTCAATGAATTTGTAATTAAAAACTTTAATGATTTAAACTTTTGAAAAATTTACAGTGAAAACTTAATTGAATGGTTAAGTATTGAAATTCAATCTATTATGTAAATTGTGACTTGCTTTGATTCCAAATAAATTTGTGATTTGTCTAAATTGATTGATGGTGAAACTTGGAATTGATATAATATATTCAATGAAAGTGGTTGTGTATGTATTTATAACTATAATAAAAATGGAATTTGGTAAGTAATGGAAAATTGAAGTAACAATATATGAAATGGATAAACTAATTTTGAATTCCATTTATATACTGAAAATTTAGATTTGTGAATACAAGTAATATAAATCATTTTGGGTATATAATGAATCTCAACGTGTTATAAATGTTATAATCTCCATTGATTGTAGATATTGCTATAAATATGGTTAGTATGTATTTATTGAGAATTGGATATATATATTTTAACTTTAATGTTTTAATTATGTAATTCTATGATGAAAACTTAATTGAATGATTCAGGTAACGAAATTCAAGTTGTCATTACAATAATGACTTATATTGATCGCAATTAAAATATCGAGTTAGTCATTTTGATAAAATTTGGAAGTAGAAATTTAATATTAAATTACTTGTGTGAAATTGACTTGATTCATTTATAATTGTAATTCAAATTGAAAATCTATGATAATAATATAAAAATGGAAATTTTAATGTAAATGAAGAATTGATTTATTAAGTTATTAAGGCTTAAAATAAATAAATTATTTTAAAGTTTATCGTTCAATTGAAATTTTGTTGAATAATTAAATGTGAATATTTATCATATAAGGAAAACGATTCATGTAAATAAAAAAAAATATAGGATAGACTTGAACTCAAACTTATAACCTTTGGAACTAAATTCAAATTAAGCATAGAATTAAGAATGAAAACGAAAAAAGGAATGCTTTAATGGATAATTAAACCTTTGAAATTGATTGCCTAAATACATGCTTAATTTTTGTTCATACCCTAATACTTTCTTTCCCTATTTTTAATTTGGATATTGATAGTAACGTTCAGAATTTTGTTAAAGATGAATTAGAAAGAATTAGACTTAAACGTAAAATTACACATTTATTTAATATAAAATAAGCAAACCCTAAAGGCAAATTACACTGTTCATCGTCCTTAAGTCACAGCCGCCACCCTCATTTGTCTGCCGATTCTTTCTCCTCCATTTTCCCCTCTCCTCTCCTCGAATTAGCACCCACCACACACATCACCTTGAAGAGCCTTCTCTCCTCTTTCCATTGATACCAATCACCACCCATATAATCGCCCGTAGGCCTCGCCCCGACCACAAAGTCGCGCCAAAGTTCTGAACAATTGCAAATACTCACGGCCGAAATTCAGAACAAAGAGAAGAGGGTATTTTATTTAAATTTATTTATTTAATTAAAATAAATCACTCTCTAACTTAAATCAATCATATCTCTTTCGTCCTAGCTCGGAATTCGGTGATTTCAGAAGCTGTGGAATCATGATTCGGAGTACTACGCTTTAGGACAATTTGGAACTGATTCTGGACTACTTGAAATTTGGACAAAATCTACAAACGCAAGTGAGAACTCTGATCTAATTTAAATAATTATATATTAATGTAAATCGCGAAATTCTGATTTGTATACTATGGTTCTTGATCTGCGTCATGATGATATTTGTATGCGATGAGTATGTTATTATTGTATGTGATGATGCCATGAAATATGTGTGTTGTTCGGATATGTTATTTTGGGTGTAATCATGATGAGACTCTCATCTTTATTATCTTCATTTTATTTTCATTTCTTTCAAAAGCAAAAAGGGGATTTAGACCTTTATATATATATATATTTTTTTTTTATGTAAATTTGAATCTTGGATTCACCATAGAATTAAATAACAAAGTTTTCAACATAAAAACTTGTTAATAAAATAAAGGACAATTTTTAATGTTATATTTTTGACAAATTTTTTTTTTTTTAACACAATTTGTTTGAAGAAAAGACCAATTTTAATATAATTTGTTTGTTAAAAATAAAAAGAACAAATTTTTATGTTGTTTGTTAACAAAGTTAAAAGAACAAATTTGACGCTACTTTTGTCGTTAAAGTTAAAAGAATCATTTTGTCACTATTTTGTTGATTAAACAAAAAGAATCATTTTGTCACTATTTTGTTGATTAAACAAAAAGAACCATTTTTGTCACCATTTTTGTTGTTGAAACAAAAAGAAATTTTACCTAATTTTGTTGTTAAAATAAAAGGATAACTTTTATGTCTTTTGTTAAGAATAACTTTTATGTCTTTTGTTAAAAATAAAAGCCAAACTTTTTATGTTATTTTGTTAAGAATAAAAAGCCAAACTTTTTATGTTATTTTGTTAAGAATAAAAAGACAAACTTTTTATGCTCAATTTTTGTTAAAGTTTAAAGACAAAACTTTTATGCTATTTTGTTAAAATTAAAAAGACATAAACTTTATGTTATTTTTTGTTAAAAAAATAAATAATAATAACATAAATTTTATGTTAATGTTTGTTAAAGTCAAAAAGACACAAGCTTTATGTTTCTTTGTTAAAAAAAATCAAAATACCCATTTTTATGTCACGTTTGTTAACATAATATCAATGTGAATTTGTATGCTATGACACCCCAAAACTATAAGCATGTGAATTTGTATGCTATGACACCCCAAAACTATAAGCATGTTAATTTGTATGTCGTGACACCAAAACCATCAGTGTGTCATTGTGAATGTTTTGACGCTAAAATCACCGTTGTGTTAATTTAGTTGAGACGACATGAGAGTCATTGTCATGTTGTATAATTGCAATGCATCAAAATATACTTTATGCAATAACAAACATAGTTGAATTGCTATTTTTGGTCGCACTAGAGTTGGCGAACAAAAAAATATGACTTATGCAATAACATATATAGTTCAATAGTTTTTTTTTTGTCGCATTAGAGTTTGCGAAAAAATATGCTTTATGCAATAACATACATTAGTTAAATTATTATTTTTGTCGCATTAGAGTTTGCGGACAAAAATATGCTTTATGTAAAAATAAACATTTAGGTAAATAGAAAATGTGAGAAACAAAATACCCATTTTGTTTAAATAGAATTAATGAAATAGTAAGATAAGAATTTAAGAATTATATTTTTCAATGTAATTAGGTAGGAATAAAAAGAATTACATTATTCAATATAAAGAAAAAGAATGCTTAAACCCGAGGTTGGATTGAGTTGTGATGTAAATCTGCCCGGACCCGCCCGGCTGTCCAGTAGTCACAACAATACCTATCCAATGTGAGAGGTTAAAGCATATATATTAATTTTCTAAATTTACATTTTATATATGTAAGTTACTTCCAAATATTTAGTGTAAATAAATAAAATGTAGACAAAGGAAAACATATATATTTACATTAGATAAATAAGAGATTAAATAAATTACATTTTTATATGTAATTAAAAGAATATATTTTACACTGTAAAGGAAATTACATTTTATGTAATTATGATTATAAGAAATAAAATTACATTTTATGTAATTAAGAATAAATAGAAAATATAGAACAAATATGTGAATTAAAATGTATTTACATTTTCCTATGTAAATAAAAAGAATAATAATAATAATTTTGTGAATAGGATTTATTTACATTTTCCTTATGTAAATAAAAAGAATCAATTTGTAAATAGTAATTATTAACATTTTCTTATGAAAATAATAAAAAGAAAGGTTAGAAAAGAACTAACATAAGATATTCTTTTTATGTTAAAAGGGAATATCAGAAAAGAATTAAAGAAATACATTTATTTACATTTACTATGTAAATAGGATTGGCAGGGGAATGGAAACCATTTATTTACAAATAGCGTAAATAAATATGAATAAGAAATTAGATACATTTATTTACAATTAATGTAAATAAATATAGCAAAAGTAAAAGTAAAACATTTATTTACAAATAGTGTAAGATAAAAGAAAAGTAAAAACATTTATTTACAAATAGTGTAAATAAATAAGAAAAAGTAGAAGGAGAAAAACCATTTATTTATATTTGGGTAAAGGAATAAGAAAAGGAAAATGAAAACATTTATTTATATCTAGGTAAATAAATAAATGGTAAGAAAGAATATTTATTTACATTTAGAGTAAATAAATCAAAAGATAGAAAAGATTATTTATTTACATTTAGTGTAAATAAACCAAAGATAGGAAAAGAATATCTATTTATATTTGGTGTAAATAAAGCATGAATTAAAGTGAATTTAAAAAGCACATTTTATTTACATTCTAAATGTAAATAAAAACAGAGTAAAATAAAAGTGATATTTTTATCGTCATTTTAAATGCGATAAAAGAATAGACGTTAATAGTTGAAATCGCCAAATGATTTATATTTATATATATACAAATATAAATTATAAATTAAACGGAACGCGCACGGCAGTTTGCGTATCGGCAATCGTAACTTTAAACGGTTATACCGAAAGATCCGACCGTCGGATTTTCCCAAAACAGGAACCGTTAGGACCGCTTTGGGAAAATCTTTCCCATGATATAAATTTCATCAAAATCCAACGGTTAGATATGCATAAGTCAAATTTGGTTGAAAACAGCGCCAGGGTCGCCCATTGACCCGAAGCATCGTTAAATTTATTCGAGCTAATTTTTATATAAATAAAAATAGCGATAGGTCGTTATCAAATATTAATAACGATAGGAAATGTTTTCAAATTATTATATATATATGCAAGAATCATTTGAGAAGACCGAGTTCAATCTCATTTCAAATGATTATACGACGTTTTAAATCTAAGAGTTGAAGACGGCGATTGAAGACCGACGATCTTCACATCGAATGGGTAACTAGCGTTGAGGTCCTTGATTGATTTGCTCCCAAGACGGGGCTAAGATGGTAGTTATCCGGACGTAATGTTGATTTGTACGGATTTTACTTTCGCTCAGACCCAGAGCATAAGTTTATAAATGGAATGTATGTCTGACGTTGTAGTCCTTTATACTACATTCGTTGATCTCTGTTAATACATATCTGCTTGGTGGTTAACACCCTTCTCTGAGACATATGAGCTTAGAGGTTATATATTGGCAGAAATCAATGGTATAGTATGGACTGACAATGTGACATGCTAAGATGCATTGATCAAGGCTTTTGTTGAAAAGCAGGCCTTGTGGTTGATGATCAAAGCATAGTCTGTTTAGGCATAGCTTTGTGTATATCGTGACTTCGCGAGCCTCACACCCCGGTATGAGTCAAAAACGAGATATGGACCGTAGGGAGTGCACACGTTTCTTTCTAGCTAGAGTGGTGTCAGCGACCTGCCAGCCCTGACATTTTACTTATGTGGATGATGGATTTTGAGGCGCCTCGTTATTTTTATAGGCCGTTGGTGGTCATACTATAGGTCCAAAGGGACCGGGAAACTTGTGTTCAGGCATAACCAATCCACTGCCCATAGGCGGGGACCGGCCCTACCGCTTCCAAGGGTTCACTGCGGGGAATCCTGAGGCATTTGCTAGAGTGTCTCGAATCGGAGAGGATCTTGCCCCTAGCCTCGACTCATGATGGAATCCAAATTTCCAATATGCCCTTGCGGTTTTGATTGTAGAACTAGTATTGGCGACATGCTATATGGTAACCATGCCGTCTAGGATTGATACTTATGATTCAAATCTTTTTATTAAAACATATATACACTAATAATAATATCAAATCCGTTTTATACGTATCAAGCATCTTTTGACCATTATAAGGTAAAACCCTATCCTCTGGTGTGCGTTGCATTGTGTGATGGGACCTGGGTCTTATAATGGTTTCATTTTTCCAAAAAAAGACATTGCGTTATTTCTCGATTTACTTTGGTTTATGCACTGGCAATCCATAGGAGTAAACCCGTTCCGCGAAAGTGGCGTGGTCCTTGGATTTGTCTTATTAGTTATGTTAGTTTAGAATTCTCACACCAGTCCCATGACTGACTCGTAGTTTGTTTCACTTTGCAAACTCGGGTGCCCTCTTTTCCACACGGGCAGTCGAGTAGCTTTTTGCAGATATCTATTCTTTAAGCAGGATCCTGGATCGAAGCCTAAAGCTGTGTCCAGAGCTTGGTAGTCTTCCGCTGTTTGTTTGTATTATCTTTTATGTATCTTCCGCTGTAATTTTATTTCAATGTACTCTGATATATTCTGTACTCTGATGTAACATTATTATAATGTAATAAAAGTCTGCTGTTATTGTTCTAATGTATTGTATTCCCAAAGTTAACGTATGCGAGTTTTGAACGGTCTTGGTCGATTTTGCGATCGATTAAGGTCGGGCAAAATCCGCGTCGTTACAACTTTTCTTTCGTCTTCTTTTCTTCCGTTTCCCCCCCCCCCCAGGTCCACAGGGAGGGAATACTACAGCTTGACCAGCCTTCATATCCAGCTTGAAGAGAAAGAATGTATTGCTTGGACCTTTCCGTTTTGAACTATGGCTTTGGACAACAACTATGGGGCTTTTGCAGTTTATTTATGTTTTCTTTATGCTTCTTTAAAATAATGTAATCAAGACAGTTATGAAGGTGTTATGTTTTTTTTTGAAAGGTTGTAAGACAATCATGGTGATGTTGTTGTACCACATATTTACTTTTATGAAATAAAAGTTGCTGCCTTTCTGCTGTTCACAAATATGTGTTCTTATATCTGTCTTGTATATCTGTGACTTATACTTATAAACCTCCACCAAAATTAGGGCATTCCCTTTGAGAGTGACTCTAACGGAGGTGGGGTGTTTCACAGTTGGATACTCAACACTTTCCACAGAAGCCTCTTCTTCTTATTCGACATCCATTGGGTCTTGTTCCTGTTGCATTCGAGCTTTTTTGGCTTCAAATGTCTCATATAGTTTGAAAATGAGAGGAATTTGCATGAGATGAATGTTTGATGCATCAAACACTTTTCTAGACACAAATTCTTCTCCATGAAGATCAACATTAAAGTACTTGAAAATGCGAGTGAGATAAACACCATAGTAGAGAGTGTTTTCTCTTGACGAACATTCTATGGGATTAACTTCATTTAGGATCATTTCGTCCCAACTGATAGTATAACTACCCATAATAGCAAAGAGAGCCTTTTGAACTTCGAGAGTTGGATTGTTGAAATTTCCAGAACGGGGAGTGATGGTATGTTGAAGTAGAAGGTTGACAATTTTTGTTTTTGGACGAATGGAACGATTTTTGAACTCCATTGGAGCACCATCTTCAAATATGTCATGAAAGGTTTCCAAAATGGTTTCGTCAATAACAAAATCCGAAAAATCCGAGCCCATGCTTTTACAATTTAGAATAGTGCTTAAGAGTTTGACATCGAGAACAATTTGAGTGCCTTTGACACTGCTCCAAATTTGGTTTTCATTGCCATCGTAAAATCCGCGACTGAGATTCACATAGAACATCTTGACATGTTTGGGGTAACAAACTTCGTCATTATCACGGGAGTCAAATAGACTCAAGACTTCGTTGTTTTGAAAAAGAGAGATGAGATCATAAGAGGGAAAATAGCTAAAGACGGCAAAACTACCCGTGTTAACTTTAGCATTTGCTAAATAGTTATCATAGGTTTTGATGGCCTCTTTTTCATTATGAAGATAGCCTTTGATAGTTTTGGTTATCTTAAAATTTTGAGATGAACTAGAGGAAGCCGTTGAATTGATAATTTTGAAGAGAATAAATATGAAGAATATTGTTTTGAGTTGTGAATGAAAGGTAGAAAGAGTAGATGTATATATATAGAAATTGAATGGATATGAATTGAATAGTCACAACATTTCAGATTGAAATGACACCTTTTCAGACCTTGGGAGTTGGTGAAAAGTTGGAGGGAAGTTTGAAAGTTTAAACTTTTTTTTAAATCCAAAATTTGAATTTCAAAACTGGTCAGGTATGTCAACATAGACTTATTTGTACGTCGATATATATGTCTATTTTTAAAGTGAATTTAAATTTTGTGAATTAAAATTTATATTATCGATTTATATTTCAGGTTTAATGATTTCCTGAAATAATTCTAATCCTAGTAAACACACAAACAATTTATTTAATTATTTTATTTATTTATTTATTTTGAATTTCAAAATTCAAATTCAAATTTCAAATTTCAAGTTTAAATTTTAAAGTTTTTAAAATCAAATCAAAGCAAACAAACAAAGCAATCATTCAACCAAATAAAATTAGAAATTAATTAAGGCATATTCTGTTTTTAGATCCTTTTCTTCAAAATTTTCTGAACTCTGAATTGCCTTAAAGCATATATTTATATTTCTGGTTCTTCATCACTTGATAATGAATCTGAATCATCTAATATTGTTGCGTATGCTTTCTTTCTCTTTCTTGACGAATTGTTGTTATCTGTTTGTTGAGTTGATTTGTTTGGATATGGACACATTTTCTTTATATGTCCTGGTTTGTTGCAGTTATAACATCGACCATCATTACTTTTTGAACTCCCTTGATTATAATTTTTCCTTCTATATATCAGAAATTTTCTAAAATGACTTATCATAAGAGCTGTTTCTTCATCATCTTCACTATTCGAGTCAGAATCATTTGTTGTTGCTTTCAATGCAATAGATTTCTTCTCTGTTGATCTGTTTTCTTTTCTTTTCTATAATTGGACTTCGTAAGACATCAGATTTCCAATTAACTCTTCGATCTTCATTTCATTCACATCAATGGCTTCTTCAATTACTAAAGTTTTCTGATCCCATTCTGGAGTTAACGAACTTAATATTTTTCTGACTTGATTAGTTTCAGAATAAGTTTTTCCAAGTGTTGTTAATGAATGCACTATCTCTTGAAATCTGAAATACATATCTGAAATAGTCTCATTCTCATTCATTTTGAATAATTCAAACTGATTAACTAACATTGCTATTTTAGTTTGTTTAACTCTACTAGTTCCTTTATGAGTAACTTGTAAAGTTCTCCAAATTTCATAAGCAGTTTTACATACATACACTCTATTAAACTCATTCCTATCTAATAAACAAAATAACATATTCATGGCTTTAGAATTGCTTTGTGCAACAGCCTTCTGTTCATTTGTCCATTGTGCAAATGCAGTTGTGGGTTCAACATATTCATTTTGTGTACTATTCCATGTGTCTAAACCTACAGATTGCAAACAAATTTTCATTATACATGCCCAATATGAATAATTACTATCATTAAACAGTGGTGGTCTAACAGTGGACTGACCCTCTATAAAGAACTATTATTGCTACCAATGTTGGTTTCCATTATCACTATTTTCAAAAATCAGATTATGAACTTTTCGAAAGACCTTGCTCTAATACCAATTGTTAGGGAATGCAAAAAGGATACTTAAGGCAAAACAAACAGTAGAGGGGGGAGGGGTGAATAGTGTTTTTAAGAATTTAAACAAAATCTAAAACTTATGTGAACTACTAGATGAATCAAACACCACAAACACAATCACAAACACAGATTCAAACACAAATGTAAAAATAAACAGAAATAAAAATGCAGAAAAGGAAAGAATACACCGGATTTTATTCTGGTTCAGATTACTCCTACATTCAGTTCCACGCAACGCTAGGTTGCGCGGAGTTTTATTACTGTATCAATACCAATTACAAACCTCCTTGGTTTCATGGCTACAAGGGATACCACCGATTCAACACACACTTGATCAAGATTTGCCCGTCCTTGATTTCACGGCTATAAGGGATACCACCGATTACTCGTCCTTGATTTCACGGCTACAAGGGATACTATTGATTACCCAATACAACCCAAACAATTTACATACAACCCTATAACTCTTCAATAACACTTGATTCAGAGAGTAGAAAGTGCAGAGGGAAGAAGTTTGGTTAAAATAGAATTGAATTCGGCAGAGTTCAAGTGTAGAAATCATAAAAATGATTAAGAATAATGGTGTAAAGAAAGAGGATGAAGTTATAGAAGAATAGATGATGAAAAATTCGAATTCAAACCATTTTGTTAGTGTATGAAAGAATGCCACGCTTCAGAACCATTAAAATTTGTGAAAAGACGCTTCCTTTCAAAATTAAAAAAATGACAGTGATATATCGACATAGTGTTTTATGTATGTCGACATACCCTTAGTGTAAATTTAATTTTTGAGCATTTTTCAAGTGTTTTGATATAAATATAATTATGGAAATTCTTGAATTAAAATATTGTGTTATAAGTTAATATTATAAAGTAGAAAATCATATGAAAACATAAATTTAAACTACATAAAAGTATTTATAAAATTATATAAATATAAATATATAAATATAAATATATAAAAATTAAGTTTGAAAAACAAAAGTAAAACAAGAAAGGAAAATATAAAAGATAGAAAATAGAATAGAGAGAAAAATTGTGAGGATTGAAGATAGAATTTGAAAACAGAATTTGAAAATCAAAATTTGAAAATCAGAATTTGAATTTGAACCTGGAGTGCTATTTAGAGTCTTAATAATCTAGACTCTATAATTATATTAGTCTTGAACTCTTGAAATCTTGAATACTCATGAGTCATGAAATTTCTCTGAACTCTGAATCTCTAATATCTTTAAAACTGTACAGTTTTCAATCATATTTCCAGTATATAAATCCTGCATATGTGTGTGTGTGTGTGTATATATATATATATATATATATATGTTCTATAAAAAAGTGTTAGTATATATTTTATACTCAATTAATATTGAACTAAGGTTGTTGTCATCAAAACTCTATTCTCCAACACGGACTGCTGCCACTATAACCTTTCATTGAGAGCAAACCACTTCATGGCATCATCAAGTAATCCATTCGATGCGAAGATTTCTGGTCTTCCACCATCTCCAATTTTTAATCTTTGTGTAATTATTTGAAATCGGTTAAGCCCAGTCCTTTCGAAATAATTAGGGCTAAAACTAAATCCTTTTCGGATTATTAGCTCACCAACTAAGTCTCCTTTAATTGGAAATCATTTTATAAGATTAAAGCTTATTTTCATATTTGGTTATGCTATTTAGGCTTCCAAAATAAACTATTCAATTCTATTAACCTTATAAAAAAGTTCACTAAAAGGTTTGTATTTAATTTATGAATTAAAACCCTTTAACTCAAATGTTTCTCAAAAACTGCTATAAAAGGCATTGCCAAAAAGCCTATTTCTAGTTAATAGGTTTTTATCATTCAAAACCATGTATATTTGATTCTAACCTCTTTCCAATCATTTATTACATTTTATAACAATTTTTCCCTATTTTTATTAATTTAAAAATAGGCCATTTCTGTATGATGATGTTTCAGGTCATTAAGTAGCACGAGCGTTGTTTTCATTCAAATTTTATTTGAACATATCTAACAATCTAACCATTGGATTATAAAATTATACATATAATTTGAAAGCTCTTTTCATTTCTAATCCAATGTTTTCGGTTTCATGAAAATTCGTTGGTCGGATCTCCCGATATCAGTTTGAAGCTACAGGTCGAAATCCTTGAACTACTGCAGCGCGACGAGTTCTATTCTGACCATAGTTCGACATATATTGTAAACTATGTCGAATCACTTATAAAATAGTTTATTTATTATATAAAATGTATGTTATAATTTTTGAAAACTATATTTTCTATTTTTCACTTCAAAATTTAATATCTCTGTTAAATGGCTATTATAATATTATTTTATTACTAAAATAATATTATTTTTCAAACTTCAATATTTTAAACCCAAATTTTCCTGATATCCATTATAAAAATAAATAAGAAAGTTTTGTGAATAAAATTCTTTTAAAACCTTTCCTAGATACCCTAACTAAACTTCACTTTTTCTAGTTACTATTCATTTCAAAATAAAAACTTCAACAAGCTATAATCTATTTTAAATTTCTGCAAAACCATTTCTACATTTTGCAAACATTCATCATAATGAATTATACTTTAACTTCATCCAAAATCGGACGTCAACTTTTGACTTTTATTTTTCACTTATTATTATATTAATAAAATATAATTAAAAAAACTTTTATGAATGGAGACTTAACCAATGAGCCAACAATCATAAATTTTGGCCACATGAACTATGTTAATCACATACCATATTATCACTAACCATGATAGCATTCAATCACAACTATTGTGATATAGTCTATACCATATAAGCCTTAAACTATGTAACGCTTATATAGTTCTGTCAATCAATAGATTAACCGCAAAACAAATCATCAACTAACATATATATTCAACATCAATGGGGTTCATACCCATATCCAATTACCATTATATAGTTAATGTCAATTTCAATGACCATTCCAGGTTCAGTCCCATCCCAATGTTCACAGTAACTATTCTACATGTCATATATGCAAGTGATAATACAAATCTCACAAAAAGATCCTATCTTTTTCATACTACGCCACATTAAACCATCCTTGACATTGTCAAACCATAATATGAACTCATATACAACATCATAGGTTATTATAAACTCAAAAAATTCATATATATATACATATATATATATATATTTAATAATTAACTAATCTATTTCGTTCATAGTTTCTCACCAAGGTTTCCACTCCTCCTAATTTCGACTGTAAGACGTCCTACGAATCCTAAACGATTTCGACAGCCTTCCAGCATCACCGAAATATTTCTGGAAAAATTTTGGTAGGGGTTCGACGCTACGGGGTTTCGGGCGAATAAAGGTGGAGCTATTTTTTGTTTTTTTGGAGCGAATAGAGTAGAGTTTCGGGCTAAACGGAGTTTGAATTCGAGTAGGTGGGGCATGGGGCTGCTGTGTGCGCTGGGTGGGCCAGAGTGTGTTGTATGGGTGTGAAGGAGTGAATTATTTTGGGTTGAAAAGGGAGAGAGGAGATGTTTTAAGGGTTTTAAGGTGTTTAGGAGATTTCTGGGGAGGAGGAGGATCCATGGCAAGGGGGTGCAGACGCAGAGGGAGATGGTGGCGGGTGGGGGTGCTGGTGCAGTGTAGAGGGGTTGGTGGAGCTAGAAAGGATAAGGGGAGAGGGAGAACAAATGGAGAATGGGAAGTAAAGTGAGAAATGGTAGAAAGGGTGCTTGTATATACTGGAAAAAATGGTTCACATGGATCATATAGGTGTCATCAATCTAAGATAGGGGAGAAAGCACACTTAGACATTGTCTTGGCACGACAACACAACAAAAGCACAAATAGTAGATAAGTGGTTCCAAGCGTGAACACAATTTAAGGCACATGTAGTTCATTTTTAAGCTATTTACTCGTGTGATCACATATTGATTCCGTTTTCGACGAAATATGATATTCGACTACGTTTTTCATATACGGTTCCAACAAAACTGATTTCGTCGAATCCAGAGTCCATTTCTCAATATTTTCTCTTTCAAGCTCATTTCGAGTTCAAATTATCAATCAGTTAAATTTAAATTTTGCTCAATTTCATATGTATTCCGATTGACGTGAAATTTGAAACCCTGCCATATTTCGACGTTCCGGATCCAATATAAGTGGTTTCGTTGAATTCCGAGATCGTTTGCAAAAATTTTATTTTCCATGCTATTTTAATTATTTTATAATATTGAATTTCAAATTGAATGAAAATTCTTGTATATACTATTTAATCTTGGAATTAAAAAAATTTAGTTGGTTCCAAAATTTCAGTTTGTTACAGTGCACTAGTAATAATATCAGAGGATTTTCTGCGTATCAAGCATTTTTGGTTATTATAAGGAAAAATTTCGCCCAAGTCTGCGTTTGCATTATCTGTGTGCCGCGAGACCTTATGGTGGTTCGTTTTTCCAAAAAGCATTGCTAGTTTTTATGCACTAGTATTCATAAGGGGAAACCCACTCCGCGTTATACGGCGTGGTATTATGATTTATCTCATTTTAAATTAACCTAAAGATAATTATTTTGAGTTCTCACAATAGTCCCATGATTGGCCTGAAAGTTATTGTTCCTTCAACTGAACTCTGAGGGCCTAATATTTTCCACAAGGGCAGCTAGTAGTTTGGTTTGCTGATTTAGCCTTGGCATTAGTTAGAGCTGGATATTGGATGGGAGCTGGAGCTTTATATTGGATCATTTTTCTTCCATTGAGATTTTACATATATTCCTTTCCGATGTGATTCTGTTGTACTC
This sequence comes from Allium sativum, assembly GCA_030737875.1. Classification (NCBI taxonomy): domain Eukaryota; kingdom Viridiplantae; phylum Streptophyta; class Magnoliopsida; order Asparagales; family Amaryllidaceae; genus Allium; species Allium sativum. The sequence goes on from CM060918.1 coordinate 201,546,811, forward strand.
TGATGATCATTGTAACTCTGAAGTAAAATTATTGTTACGATAATGAAAAGTTCTTTTATTTCTGTCGAAATGTGTAAGTACCCCTAACAGTCCGTCTTTGTGAACGGTTTGGGTCGGTTTAATTTCCAGCTTGAACTGGGAAAAATGACGGTTCGTTATAACGAAACCTGTAGTATAACTCATAGCACAGGGATAAAATATGATAGAACATATACAACATGCAGTAATAGTGAAGCATCATTGAACAAAATCTCAAACTTTAATATCATCGTGAAAAGAATATCCATATATCAAATTAGATTACGTCATCATAATCTGTACAAGAAGCCTTACTACAAGTTCACTCAAAGTAGCATACATCAAATATAAAAGCGAAAACAACAAGTATGCATAGTAGGAATATAATACATCAGCCTATAGCTCGTCGTCGCTTAGCATCATCGTCCTCACCAAGATCTATTACCTGATACCTGCTACCTAGTCTACCCATCCACAACATCATTGATGAACAACCTAAGGTAATAAGAGGGAACATAAAACCTTGAGTCAGACAATAGTCTTAATGAGAGAAAATAGCCATCTAACATCAATAATAAAGTATATGAGAAGTAGGTAGATCAATCATCTAATCTACCAACCCATCAACGGAGAAGAAACCCGAACTCGTCTCCTCCACATCTGACAGTGATAGCCTTCCCAAACAATCAGAAAGGAGATAAACAGCAGCATACATAGCAATCAATTAACCAGCATAGACCATCCTAATCGAGATAAGCATCCCCCAAGCACAAGCCCCGAAGGCCTAAACCAACATCAGACAAGCACCTAAGAGATGTCTCCTTCGACGTCAAACAATCCACACAAGACGATACAAAAAAAAAAACAATCAACATCCATGATTCTGGCTATCACCACCTACCTTTCCTTGAAACCATCGTTAATCGTATGACTGGCCATGGCATGCCATCCATCAAAGGCTAATGGTAACACCGGTTCTAGCAAACCTCTCATACGCCATCTATGTATCTAGGCCTTTCATTGATACCCGGGGTACTCGACTAATCCTCTAGTCTTTTAGGCGTCCCTATTATACCCCTGCTTTGAGTCCGCTAGAACCTTCGACTAACGACAATCCCTCGACCATCAATAACTCTAGTCGTCATCATCGACAACTATCCATAAGCTCAATCGCCTTCTCGAGAAACCATTATCCACGAACTCAAACGTCCTTGAGCCATCTTCACATTCGTTGCATTTCATCGATCAACAAACACAACACTTTGCCTTAAATATTCCATTTGAATTTTCCTCGAAACCACACTCATCATTGAATCAACCAAAAAGCAACTTTATTCGGTCAATATAAGTTGGATCATTCTTTGTTCATCATCTGGATCATCAACCGACCTAAAACCATGGACTGCACCCTGATCTTATCGACGCACTATCCATCTACATCACGTAACCTATCCCAGGGTCGCACCCGATCCAGTGCCCAACAACCCGACTAACCGGCTATGCTTGCTCACGATCCATCTTCCATAAGCCGACCCATCAGCACCCCGATCCACTCACATAAATAACCCAACCAATGAGCCAACCTGATCAACTCAACGGGGCGCAACTCGATCCATTGGTCCTTACTACACATCCCGCCTTGCACAGGAGCAGACCGAACCGATCATTACTCGCGTGATCCATCTCTGGCCGACCCAAGACTCATGATCCATCACCCCAATTGGATTTTCTTCATTCAGCCGACCCATACGGTGAACGATTCAGTGCTTCACCACTGATCCATCGACCAACGACCCATCACCACGTCGGCCGATCCATCCCTTTTCTTGGTCAACAATCTAGGCGGTCCACTGTATACATGCGATCCATGCCCAGGTTCACGTTTTGCCTCCCGATCCATACCTGATTCACCATCAACGACGAGCGTCTATATGCGCAACTCATCCAAATCGACTAATTTCAACAAACAATCAATAGCACAGTCACGCAATGATCAAACAAACATTAGCACGTCAATAATCATCATATAATCATATAGAATCCACCAAATCATGATAAAACAATAAATGAATCAATATATGGATATAAACTTGCATAAACATATGATTTCATCATTAGCATATGAATTAACTGTTATAATCTTACTAGATTAAATCCTATGGTGATTCAAATTGAAAATATGTTTACATTGATTAGATCTAGGTGAAAACAACCTGTAAATGATGAAATTAATATCAAGCAACCCATATACTTGATTGAAACCATGTAAGAGATTCTTATCGCTCACCAAACACACAAAATAGCTTCAAATCAATAAATCTCTAATTCAGACAGCGAAGAACAACAAAGAACGGCCTCCGAATCAATCACTTTGATGCGATCCAACCTTCTTCTATGTTGATCTTCAATCTTCTAATGTAAATCTATGAATTGAAATGAAGTGGAGAGGTATATGGTGGAGTAGGGAGAATCACAAACCCCAACCAAATGAGAGAAATAAAGAAAATAAACAATTCTCCTTGCCTCTACCATCCTATTATGGCCAACAACCACTAGCCTTAATGGGCCTCACTAATCATCCCACCAATGACCAATTAGTCCGTCCAGAAAATTAGCAACACTAAAACTAGTGATTCCTCCCAAACCGCGGAACCAAATCTTTAGTGTGACCACTCTACGGAATTGGAGACACCATTTCCAATCCAATGAGATCAATTCCAGCTCCATATTTGATCTCATTCAAAAGTTATTCCCTAAACAAAAATAACAGGGGTAAAATGGTCACAAACAAAATTGGTAAAAATTATGGACATGTCCCACACCCCAAGAATAGCATATCAAAATATAAGAGTGATCTAACCCTTGGGGAATTAAATAAAAATATTTTACGATCCTCTGATACTTGAAATGAAGGTCGTTACATTCTTCCCCCTTTAGGATTTTCTCCCCCGAAATCCCAAGCAACTGAAACCATTCTGCATGCCTATCACCCAAGAGCAGCCAATTTACCATCCAAACTAACATCCAATAAGTCATGCATCCATAGCCTTAACCTAGCACGTGGAATTTTAATAATAATAGTACATGCTAAAATGGTGTAAGGGTAACACGATATTAATTGGTCATAGCAATGAAGAGCTCTGGATGGATCATCTTCATACTCTCTTCCGTTTCCCACGTACAATCTTCATCATCCTCACTCCATTGCACCCTGACTAGCTTAACCACCTTCCTCCTAAGCTGTTTCGTGCCATTTCCCACAACGCGAAGCGACTTATGAGGTTTCGAAACAACAGACTCGACTTCTAGGTCTTCATACTAATCCGAAGATACCACCACATTCGATTCGTGAACACACTTCCATAGAAAAGACACATGAAAAACATTATGCACACTCGACATCTTCTCGGGTAAATCCAATCTATACGCGAGCTTTCCAATCCACTCGACTATCAAAAATGGTCCAACGAATGTTGGGGCTAACTTTCCTTTATTTCCGAATCGAACAACATTCTTTAAAGGTGAAAACGTCACCAAAACTATATCACCAATGTTGAATTCTAAATCGTTTCGACGTTTATTGGCGTAGCTCTTCTGACGGTCTTGGGCTGCCCTCATTCGTTGTCGAACGATCTCGATACAATCCGATGTTTCTCATACCATCTCAGGCCCAAGTATCAGCTTATCTTCAGTCTCTAACCAACATGCTGGAGAATTACACAGTCTTCATACAATGCCTTGTATGGTGCCATCCCGATTCTCAAACTGGTAGCTATTTTTGTATGCAAACTCAACCAAATGTAGATGCACTTCCCACGATCCCTCAAAATCCAGTACACAAGCTCTAAGGAGAACATCCAATACTCAACTAACTCTCTCGGTTTGACTATAAGTCTGGGGATGATAATTCGTACTCAAGCATAATTTGGTTCCCAAAGTCTCTTGCAAACTCTTCCAAAATCCACATGTAACAACCCGAATTCCAACAGACCAATTTTATTTTTCAAAATTCTAGTCCATAGAAACCCATGTTGGTTGCTCTGGTATCCTAAAGACAGAGATACAAAATATATCAGAGCTCAGAAAATATCTCATAGTGGAATGGATAAAGTATGATATAATCAAAGTATATCCTTACCGTAGCAATAATACTGCCTGACCAGTATCCAAAGCTATCATATCTCTGCCACAAATCTAACCTGCGAGTATGTTATGAGGAGGGGGTCAAAACACAAGTTCGGGTGACTGGATTTAAACTACACACTTTGGATAATCCTACATATACCGTTCAATCACATTTTCTTATTTATTAGGTTACTTGGGTTAACAACACTCAAGGCTTACACATATGTCGTGTCCTTTTACTTCCAGTATATACATAGCTACCCCTCTCCCCCCTAATATTGAGGTAGACCCCAGGTACCCCACTCGCACGGTCTCCACCGTAATGTCACAAAAATGCACGCGGTCCCTCATCTTACGCCAGAGTGACGTATGGATGTCAGTTATGTTCTGCAAATTTCAGTCCTTACTGTGCTACGTAAGCGTACGGACTGCTGCCTTCGATCGAATCTGATTCTATCCCAGAGTAATGCCCTCAAGTCTACGATACACCATCCAGAGCAGACATGCATGTATCTAGACTTTCCCACGTACGTATCATCAATCGTATTTGATGCCTTATCCGCACATAACCTCTAATGTGCACCGAGTTCCATTGCAGGGTTATACAAGAAACATGGAACTCGGTCAGGAGCTTTTTCGTATTTGTACAGGCCCGCCTTTAAGGGCCTCAAAATACAGATATCTCTCGGGTCTGTTTTTCATGGTGGCTATGGCCCCACCTCATCCCCTCCTCAACTAGTAAAGACTACGAGAGCTAAGCGACTTGCCCCTAACAAACAATCTAAACATCTAGTTGGCGTCTTCCCTCAACCACTGTACCTCGATAGTGAAAGGTGAACGGTCTATTGGGTTTAGCTCCATTCTTTTCGCATCCCACCGCTTCCGATGACGGGTACTCGACTATCTACTATCCTTGTTGGACCTGAACTCTGCCTCCCGTAGAGGCGACCGCCGAATCACCCTAGTGTCACCTCATCATAGAAATCTGACTGCAAAGCTACTTTTGCAGCCAAGACCCACTCAACTGGTAGTAATGCATATACCTAACCTCTATGAGCACGGCCTAGACATCTGCTACCACATAGAGGGATGCCAGGAGCACCTTACGTATCTCAGGAAGCCACGTGCTTCCCCTTCCAGTCCTTTGGAGCTATCAGAATAATCGGATGGACATGTGCTCCCCTCGTGCCTCATGACACCGCGATGATCTACCCCGTTGGGTTATTCACCCTCAAACATGCGTACTAGTCCAAGCGTCACATTTTAATATGTTATTAGATCCTATGTCTAAACATTCTTTTATGCGCTTGCCTTACCTTATTAGGTTTCCATTTAACTTGGCTATTCCCATCCACATTGACTTCTTAATCAAGTTACCAAGTTCCTCTTGCTTATTAATTTCAGTCATATAACTTAACCCATTTAATTTTATTATTAAGCCCACAACATGTTATTCTCTAGATTATGATCCAAGGTCTGTAATCCACAATCTCTTTATACACTTGTTTGATTTCATAGTTACAATAACATGTTCTACTTAATATGTAATTAAGTATATCTCAATTCACATGTTTTCTGTTTAACATGTTTGTCATTATTTATGATTAAATATAACTTATTTCATTTCATAAGTTGCCTCAATCTTTCTTATTTAATCATAATTCCATCTTACACTTTCACTACAACTTATCGTTGTTTACTTATTAACTTAGTTTTTTTAACTAAGATTCACTAATAAGTCTCCTTTCCTTTTATTATAACCTATGTTATAATTTTTTCTAGTCCCTAAGAGAAACCTTGGTATGTTATTCTTATCAGCATATTTCAGATTTCCAGGTTTTCAAATTGCTTAATTTATAATTAAGTAAAACTTCTCTCATTTTATAAATTCTCCCCCATTTACTGATTACTTAATTTAAATTAAGTACCACTTATCTCATTACACAAGTTATCCCATTTTCTCACTAGTTTATTGTAACCTAAGTTATAATATCCACTTGTACCTAGGACAAGTCTACCTATTATATAACATTCTCATTAATGTAACTAATTACAATAAGTTATTATCATTCCCCGTTCATTCACTTGTTTTACAGTTGTATCTTCTATTCAATTCCATTCATTTCCATTAATTTACAATTAATGCTATTTTATCAATCCTGCTATTTACATATATTTATATATATGTATATATTTATGCACTAGACCTCTCACATTAAGCCTACACTTGTGGATGTTGGATTTGCCGAGCGGTTCCGGGCAGACTTCTTCCACAAGTTGACTTAACCTCGTGTCTTAGCACCGTTACATGTTTTATTTACGTACTAGACCCCTCACATTAAATTGAAAACTTGTGGATGTTGGATTTGCCGGGCGGTTCCGGGCAGACTTCTACCACAAGTTGAACTTAACCTCGTGTCTAAGTGCGTTACAGTTTTCTATTTACTAAAAATTTAGGCATATTATTCTTTAAACGTTTTTACTGCAACCTATTTTACATGTCATCATATTAATCCCATTTTATGTCATATGTTCTTCCTAACATATAATTAATTTCATCTCAAAGTAACATGTGATCGTCAAATCATGTAATCATTCCCATTTCTATAGTTAAGGGTTCAAGTACATAAGTGTCACAAGCTAACATGTAATTATAACAACAGTAATCGCTACACGTATTTCTAACAAGTTTACATTTCAATAGGTGAACATTTCAGGACATTAAGTGTTTCAACGTGTGAATTTTCCAACATATTTATATTAATATTTCAACATGTCATAATAGCATTTCAATACTTTTAATTATTCTAGCAAATTCACATTGTACAATAACGGGGAAATGTTAAACGATAATATATCATTATCAAAAATGATATAACTTAAATCCACTCACCTCATTTTCTTTCCAAATCCTGGATCTGGTCAAGATCTAGCTTTCCATGGTTTTCCCCTAATTGGATTCAAAATCTAACAACCATGGATTCATAATATATACTAAAAGAAAAAGGGAAGAAAGAGGAAGAAAATTGAATAGACCAAATCTAGAAAATTACCTCACTTCGAATATGATTTTGAACACCTTCTAATTAATATTCATTCTTTTCCTCCAAATCTTGATTCAGAATTTTCCTGAACTAATTATCTTATTTTTCTAAAGAGATTTCAGGAGGAGAAAGAATGGCATAGCTTAGACGTTGTCTCAGAGAATTTGAGATTTAGGTTAGGCTCTGCTAGCCTATTTTTAGGTGTTCAGGATCTTATCATACACGCAGGCTGAGTCAGCATTCGAACTTGGTTAAGAAAACAATCCAAATTCGTTAATGAATCTGACTGGATCTAGGGTGGGTCAACCCCGGGGTCGACCAACCTTCGGGCGGGTTGACCCATGGGTCGACCCCCCATGCCTGGGTCGACCCTGGCTATAGTATTATTATTTTTGCTGCATATGGTCTTCATTTTTGAATTGATTTGAATTTTTTCACATATAAGGCCCTTATATGTATACAAAGCTTGTAATGACCATTTTACGCGTATATACATACGCACAACTTTTATTTCATTTTCAAAATTCAAACGGTGCTGCACCGTTATTTGATTCTTACCATATTTCTCTGATTTCAGCCTTATCTTGAATTTTATTATTGTATATATATATATTCCTAGACATATATATATATATGCGTATATTCTCATATACATATATACATATATTTTATTTACTTCCTTATATGTATATTTTTCCTTATATGTGCGTTTATACATATTTTCTCTTTAGAACATTTGTTAATTTTAGCCGTTCCCTTAAAAAAATATGCGGCAACGAGGATCGAACTCTGTACCTCTTGTATGCAAGTCACATGCTCTAACCAACTGGGCTACTAAGGCTATTGTTAACAAGGCTTAGAACAATGATAATTATTATTCTCTTCTTACTTCTCTTTTTCATGTTTGTTACAATATTTTATTTAACTCATTGCATGAATCTTTTTCTTTTATTTCTCTTTTATTATTAATGCATAATCAGTGCATGTAACATATGTACACCGCATGCAACCAATCCTTTCTTTCTTTTAATGTATGCATTACATTTTAATTTGCGTTAATCTTTATTTTATTCTTTATATATACATTTATATCTATGCATATATATACACATATGCACTATATAATTATCATAAAATGCGGGGCGTTACATTCTCCCACCCTTAGGAAATTTCATTCCCGAAATTTGATAAGGGTAAAAATCAATTAACCCCTTGCATAATATACGTCCATTATGTGTGCATCCAATTTTTGCAAACATTGTGCACATGTGCAAAGTGAAATACAACATAATAATACATGTATGCCTAAGCGGTACATCCTATGTGTATGCAAGTTTTCCGAAAAATCGTTTTAAAATATGATGCTCACATCCTAAATATACTGGCAGTTCTACATGAATGCAATATTTTGAAAATCAAAATATATTTTCATCTAAATTTCCCATATTCTTGCAGATCTAGAGTGCAGTTCATCCAATTGTTTTATCCAAAATCTTACCAACCAACTTTATTTTTTTCAAATTTTAGAAAAATCTTATTTTCTAAATTCGATTTCTTATGTTACAAAAAGGCGGAAAACGAAAAACTTCACATCTCCCTTTTTCTTTTTCGACCTTTTTCCAACTGTACTTGGATTTTATGAAACTATTTATAAATATTCCCCTATTTTCTTACCTAAGCACAGCCCACATAAGATTTGTTTTTCTGTTGTAGCTTTTCTTTTTCATCTTATCTTGGAAATTTTTATTTTTCTCCATATTTTCTTAGGATTTTTCATTTCTTTAATTGTCATGTATGTTGCTTTACTGTATTTGTTGTTTCCTTTTTAGTTGTATCATTTCTCTCTTTCTTAGCTTATTAATTATCTGATCTAAGTTTAATTTTCAATTAAGCCTTCTAGTCTTTCAACTAAAATAGGAAAACACACACTCTATCCAACTACTACTAAGGGCCAAGAATCTTGGGACTATGTCCCCCTCAGATAGAAAAGTCCAAACCATGGGATCCACGACAGGTTTAGGTGTTACCCTAACTACCCAACAAGAACAAAATAACGGAACGACCCCAACAAAAATGTAATAACGGGTTTTACCCCTAACATAAAAAAATAGCAACAGGATCTAAACACTTACTAGCCCTTTTTCTATCTAGTAGTCACCACTAGTTCTAGCTGTGTACCAACAATTATTCCAAGCAACACCCTAGGCTTTTCAGTGCTTACACATTCTATGGAAACTTACCATTATTCCAAGATAATTCTGGCTATTTACTTCATAGCCTCAAAACTTTTCCCATCTTCCCTAGTGTAACGACCCGTGTTTTTGGCACTCGAATATTTAATTTAATTTATTTATTTTAAATATTATATAAGGGATATTAAATGAATTTAATATTTAATTCGTTATTGAAACGAAGTTGAACGTTATAATTTATATATAATATAAATTCGAGCTTGAAAATGGCATGCAGTTCATAAATTGGAGTTTTGAACTTCAACTGAGAATACATGATTCGATATAAGTCGGATTTCTGTGAAACAAGAAATGTTGGAACCGTAATAATGATAATTTTCATATGAAAGAGAAAAATCCAGATTCCGTGTTATTGGTTGCGAGTTATGGCTAAATCAAATTTTGGAAAAAACGCTGTGGAAATCATTATCGGCCGTTAAAATAGCCGTTTTGCAAACGGACTCTGTTTTCGATGAAATCAGTTTCATTGGGATCGTATCGCTAAATTATTGTTAGAAAGTCAAACGACGTGGCAAACAGATGTCGTATGTGACCACAGCAACCGTAAACGCCCGTTCAAATCCTATAGCGTGTATTTAAATAAATAAAGGGATATTGGAGTGTAACATGAGCAGACGATCGAATTTGACCACGAAACCAGTCTCATTGAGTTCGTATCGTCGATTAGAGTTAGGATAGGTATATAGTTTGTTATTTTTGGAGATCGAGAAATTTGGCGTTAAAAAGGGTAGGGCGGTTCGGGGTAAAAACAACCTATCGGGCAAACAGTCTCAGAATGCGACGAAACTAGTGTCGTTGGGTTCGTATCGAAAAGTTATTGCAAGATATCAAGGTTTCAAGTTGATTCGATTTATCTGGTGATCGTGAAAAAATAAAATGTGTGTTTATTTCTGGTTTTATAAAGGCAATTTTTTCATACGACCTCGGATTTCGACGAAACTTGTCCCATTGGGTCCGGAATACCGTTTTACATCAAGAATAGTTCTTTTATCAGTAAACAGAGATCATATGTGATGATTTTTATGCGGTACTTTACCGTGAAGTTTTGTTATAATTAAATATTATTATATCCTATTTTTGTCTCATCCTCTATACTCAAGCAACTCACATGGGAACTGCACTGCACCTCACCTGTATCTTCAACATCAATGTAGGCTCAGACAAGACTGAAGCGAAACACAATGCCAACCTAGGCTACCCTAATGAGCTCAGTCTACCCTAATGTTAAGCTCAGAGAGGACCGAAAGGAAAACACAAAAGCCGACCTATACACTGATAATTCACATGGCATCTGAAGCTATATTTGCACAGCTACCTATTCAAATGGAAATGCTGCGTTTTCAACTCCTAATTCCTGCATACCTAAACCATACCCTTGTCATTTCCTTTCAGCTGATTCATTACCTCTCAGCAGACAAGAGTTTCGCTTCAGCCGACCTACGGAGGTGAAAACACATACTGCAAGCCACCCTATTCTCTCAGCTACCTCTACACCTTGTATGAGATTGAAATGACTTTATACTTATCCCCTGTTTTATCCTTTCTATAAATAGCTGATACCATCTTCCGTTTTGCTTTCATTTAAACCACGAGACTTCATTCTATACTCATTCCTTCAGCAAATAGACGGAAAAAAAGAGAGAAACAAACGATGGAAGAACACCAGTGGTGAGAGGAGAGTGTGTTAACGGTAGGGAGTGATGTGCATGGTGAAACGGTGCAGCAGCATGTGGTGGGTGAACAAGAACAAGGGCTTGGGGGGTACTGGCTTGCGCATGCGGAACTGGATGTGGGTTTAAAAAAAAAAGAATAAAAGAAAGGAAGAGTAAATGGTATGATGCGTTAACAGTAGGGGACGGTAGCGGCCTCATGCGGGTTCAGTGGCACTTGCGGTTGTACCGTGTATATGCATTGAAATGGAAGGGAGCTGAGGGAGTGAGGTGGACAGAACGAAGGGAGAAAGGTGTCCATGCATTAAAAATGGGACGGTGAAGCTTTACAATGGTGAATGGAGAAACATACACAAGCACGTTTGGAAAAGGTAATCACTTTTTAACGTATTAATTTTGATAATGAATTAAAAGTTAGTAATCAGTTTAATTAGATTGTATAGATTAAACGTTGATAATTTTAGGTTATCAGAATCGAAACGAACAAGGTACGCTGGAATCGTATAAAAAAACACGGTGTTACGAAGTTAGTTAGATCAGCATCTGAAGCAGCTTGGTTTTTTTTTGATTTAATTAAACACTTGTTTAATTAGATCAAAACAAATCGGTCATCGACAGAAATGGAACCAAGGTGAGTTAAACTCACTCAGTTACCCTTTTTATATTTTATATAAATTGGGTATTTTTATTTTGTGTGCTCTGCTTGCCAATGGTTGACTGTTTTGCTGGTTATCTATTTATCCGTTGATTTAACCAATGAAATTAAACCGTGTTTAATTTCAGTGAAATACCAAATCGTTATGTTAACGATTGGATCCAACAGAGGTAACTCACCATGTTGGTCACGTTTATTTATAAACGTGCTAAATTGTTTGAATTGTTCTGTTATTTGGTTGATGTTAAATGGTTGTTATTTATCATCAGTTAATTGTGATTTATTTGATTGCTGTGTATTAACGAAATATTCAATATCTGTTTGGTTTGAACCGATGGGCGATATTGGTTAAGTGTTTGGCAGAGTATGGCCTTTAAAATCAATCGGTTATAGATAGTGATTCACCGTCAGGCGAATCGATAGAGATGAAGTTATAAGAATTATTTTATAACTAGAGACAAATTTTGGAATATATTATTTGGGATAAAAGTCATTTAAGAGAAATAAATAAATATTTTATTTATTTAAGACCTTGACTTGTTATTAAATTATTTATAAATTAAATGTTGATGTTAGTCAGATTTACACATAGAAGGATAAGAAAAGAATCAAATGGTTAACTTTGATAATTGTTTTGTAAAGAAAACTGTTAATGGATTTATTTAAATTATATATTTTTAATTAATTTTAAGTGAGAATTAATTGGAATCGGTTAGTGGAATAATCAAGTTTTGAGTTAATTCAATCGACCGTTTGAATTGGATTTGATTATCAAATTAATGTGTTGTGATTAAAATAGTTAAATGAATATTGTTCGAGTTAAATAGGTTTATAAAGAGATTTACTATTTATTTAGTTAACAAAGGAATTAACTACTTTTACACTAGCTAGTGAATTAAGGAATTTTTATTCTGATTAAGGAAAATTTATAAAAAGTTCTTTTTTAAACGAAGATGCATTTAAGAAGATGACGAAGGTGAAATGTAATCCAATTGGATGGGGTAAGGGATGTATGGACGGGATTTATATTTGAAAACCCGAGCTTTATATAACAAAGTTATAAGAGAATTTTAGGCAAAGGTAATAACTTTAAATTTAAATGTCACTTAACTATTTGTATTAAGTTAGAGAGAACTAAGATAAGAAGGTTTTAAAATAAACCAGGATGTTATAAATGGGATTTAAAGTGTTAAAGTGTAAATTTTGCATTAACACTACTTAATAATGGATTAAGTACGATCGAAGGATTTAAATGAGAATTTCCAAAGTAAGGAATGGTCGAATAGATTTTAAAAGGGATTGGAAATAAGGAAATTTGGTTAAAGAAGTGGATTATAGGGTTGTTTATCCAAATTCAAGTTATAAGGGGAATTGTTTTGAGACTGGAGTGGAATTTTGGTGTTTGGGTTACAACTGATATTTACCTAAGGATAAGAACGTTGTTTGATCAAGGTCTGAGAGGTAATTAGAATACCCCAACTTGAACAACATCGGGATTATCTGAAGATAGTATTAGTTGGTAATCGTAAGAGACGTTAGTGAATATGTTTTGAAAATCTAAACAGCGATTTTAGCATTGTTGTTATAATATATGTTTTGTGAATCTAATAGCGATTTTAGCGTTGTTGCTATGGTAAATGTTTTGTAAACTTAAACAGCGATTATAGCGCTGTTGTTTTGTAAATCTAAATAATAATTATAACGCTATGGTTATGACATACGTGCTATAAAATCTAAACAGTGTTATAACATATGTGATATAAAATCCCTTACTAAAACTAATGGATTTCCCGATTTAAATAACAAAGAATGGTGTAACAAATATGTGGGAAGGGAGAATTAAGTGGGGAATTGAATAAGGTTATAAGTTATTTTACTAAGTATTATATCGTAATGGATTCCGAAGACATTTGTATATAAAAATATAGTTACCCAAGATAGAGTCAGTCAAACATAGTATTCAAGATGAGTTGCCATTTTGTACGACTGCTAGCGTAATTCGCAGGGCTGCAGATAGCCTACGGCGGTCGGATGTTTCCTGAGGGAATCAGGCGTAACCATTGTGATCGCTGCGATCTAGGGTCAAGCGAATGGAATTAAGTCGAGTATTAGTAAATCAATTAGAGTTAATCGATTAGAGTTAAATCGAATTAGAAGTATTCAAATATCGTATTTTTGAATATTTGAAGGAGTTAGAAGTTTTAATTTAACAAAAGTAAATCAGTTTAATTAAAGGCCAAGTGATGCTGAATACTGAACCAGTGAACTCATTGGAGTGTCATGTTTGAAAACACTGAGTATTTTGATAGTTAAAACACCGACTATCAAATCTGTCCAATGCGATTGTTGGTACGAAAAGTCCGGGATCGAATTTATATTCGAAAACCATTCCATCCAATAAATACGCGAAGATATCAGAAGATGATCGAGATGGAACATTGAAGACCATGGATTTTCATAAATGGAAGAACCACTAATGTTCTCTGCCTGACAAGCAGAGATAAACTGTGATTCTGTCGTGGTTGAAATCTATGGATTGCAAGGACTTCTCGCTACTGATCCATGGGGTGATTCCTATATTGGATGCGGTAGGAAAGTGCCTTCGGTTCATCCTGTTCCTGGATGATTTGTATGGACGGATGTCTGACAGAGTATTTCCAAAGGATCGCGTACGTTGATTTCTTCAAACGTGCTATAGTTGTTGGCGGGGAATCGCCGTTCTCTTATCTTACTGCTAGAGTATTTTTGTGGATGTCAATTAGTGATATCTGGCGGATCTAATGATGTGGCATTCAAAGTGAATGGTGACCATATATTCAAAGATAAATTCTGGCCTCAAGCCTCATCAACCGGGAAATGACAAAAATCGGGCAGGCAGCATGGCTATGTGGGTCGCTCCTATTAGGCTGTATAATCACCTATCTAGAGATTCATTTCATTCTTTATCTATTTTGATGTTGTCCCATTTCGGGAGGCGGTTGCTGATCCCAACCGTCGGTGATATTCATTCGATACACTCAAGCGAAATGAGTGGTCGGTCATGTGAGGGCCGGGTTGCAAGACGTTCTTGTTGAACCCAGTGTATTCGTCTCTAGAGATACACTACCGGCAGGTGGTCCCATACCTTGTCATAGTTGGAAATCCAATCTCCAATAAGCGCCCGCGGTTTTGATTTTATACTATATATGTGGAGCGTGAGATGCAAGCGTTCTACTAGATTCTATTTACTTGTATTTAGACATTATTATAATATCAGATAAGATATTTGTTTCAAAAATGTTTTGGGTTATCGTAAGGTAAAAACCGTCCGTGTTTATGTGTGGATTTGGTCTTACGATTATCCTTTCTTCTGGAAAGATTTTGAACTTTAAAATCAAGATTTGATGATTTACCCTTAATACTGTGCGAGTTTATCTCACTCTGGTTCACCAGACTGACCCGGTGTTTTGTAAATGCTCGGGTTAGCCCGGAGTGTACAGGTTCAGGTTAGCGACTGCTATGAAGAGACGAGCTGGAAGAGTCCAGATGTATGATATTGCTACTATTCCGCTGTGTGTTGTATATGGGAACAGGCTATTATAACTGTCCCATGGTATGATGTACTCTGATACTGTAAGTATTTTCAAAGCTCTCAATAAAGATTTATTTCTGTATTATATTTTGTTCCGCTGCGATGTGAGACTCTGTGTTGTGCGTGGCTCTTCTTCTTCTTCTATTCTAATATTTCTTTCTTTCTTATCTCACCCTCTAAATTCTTTCTAATAACTATCCAGTGTTTCGGTGCTTGGAGGATCGGCATGAGTTACAGTAAAGGTATTTATGTCGATTTTCGGGGCCGAAATGCCCTTGGTCGTTACAGTGGTATCAGAGCTGAAGGTTAAGTGATTACCTTGGCTCTGTGGCGTGACTCAGTAGAGATGGGGTTAGTAATACCCTAGATGGAGTTTGAGTGTATATATACGAGTGAACGTATTTGTAGATTTTATAAAAATTGTTTTATATTGTGGAGATTTATTGGTTGAGTTGTTTATGAGTTCTGGTCGATCAGTTTGATCTACTGTATCGATAGGGGTTTCTAAACACTCAAATACGATAAACCGACACAGTATGTTTTGAAAGAGGGTAAATGAAATAATTTTACCCAAATTATATTTTAATATAAAAGAATGATATATATTTGAAGTATTATAGTATAATAGATGTGATGGTTGATTATAATTTAAATGGTTATATAAATAACCAAATAAAATTCATATAATATGGAATCAGATGAATTAAATCTGAAATCTAAATCAGAATTGGAATTAAAATTCCTTAAAATGGGATAGGATGATTGCAAATGAACTTGAATTGAATATATGAGAAATTTAAGATCCTGGGAGATTTTAAATTTGTTTTACAAACTTTGAGGTGGGTATTTTGAAAAGATTTCAAAATGGAAATGTTTAAATATGATATAGTATTAAACTCACTTCGATAGCTGGGAAGTAACTCGGATGATGCTGGCCACATCATCAGTGTTCATTTCCGAGTTCTAAGTGACGGATTACTACCAAAATCTTTGTTTTGAATTGCTTTGAGAAAAACAAGTTGTTTTGAATTATGAAAAGGAATATTTGATTTTTGAAAGAGCTAAACTGTTTAAAAACTCCCAGGGAAATTGTTTGAACAAAAAGAAAATTAAATAGATATTTGGGAAAGAAAATATGAATTGAATTGAAACCAATTAACTGGAAATTGAATCGGGATAAATCAAGTAAAATCAGATTTGAATTGTGAGACAGGAATCTGAAAGGGTGTGGGACGGGTAAGTTAAGAGTTGAAATTGATGATGGATGAAAAGTGAGTTAAGAATGGGATTTGGCTTGGACGCGTGAAGGATTTGGTTTTGAGGATAAAATTGGAATTTTTTTTGGGAATGCATTTGTATATGCTGTCAGGGTAGCAGATGAAAAGGATATAATGATATGCCCGACAAAAAGGTACACGTTTATTTTTATATGGGTTTGGAGATTTGTGAGCCAATTTGGCAAGCCACTTGGCTGTTTTATTTTCTTTTGAATTGGAGAAGGCCCAGAGAGGCGAGTTGTGGTTGTACCGATTGAGCCGTACAAAGGAGGTGCTGGCGAAATTTTTCGAAAATTTAAAGTGTTAGAAAATTTTCGATATTTTTGAAAATATTTATTTACAGTATTGAATTGGTTTCTAATTTAATATAAAATTAGATTTGAAATTAATAAGTTTATAACGTTCTTTCTTACCTTAGCAATTTCGAGGACGAAATTATTTTAAGGGGGGAAGAATGTAACGACCCGTGTTTTTGGCACTCGAATATTTAATTTAATTTATTTATTTTAAATATTATATAAGGGATATTAAATGAATTTAATATTTAATTCGTTATTGAAATGAAGTTGAACGTTATAATTTATATATAATATAAATTCGAGCTTGAAAATGGCGTGCAGTTCATAAATTGGAGTTTTGAACTTCAACTGAGAATACAGGATTCGATATAAGTCGGATTTCTGTGAAACAAGAAATGTTGGAACTGTAATAATGATAATTTTCATATGAAAGAGAAAAATCCAGATTCCGTGTTATTGGTTGTGAGTTATGGCTAAATCAAATTTTGGAAAAAACGCTGTGGAAATCATTATCGGCCGTTAAAATAGCCGTTTTGCAAACGGACTCTGTTTTCGATGAAATCAGTTTCATTGGGACCGTATCACTAAATTATTGTTAGAAAGTCAAACGACGTGGCAAACAGATGTCGTATGTGACCACAGCAATCGTAAACGCCCGTTCAAATCCTATAGCGTGTATTTAAATAAATAAAGGGATATTGGAGTGTAACATGAGCAGACGATCGAATTTGACCACGAAACCAGTCTCGTTGAGTTCGTATCGTCGATTAGAGTTAGGATAGGTATATAGTTTGTTATTTTTGGAGATCGAGAAATTTGGCGTTAAAAAGGGTAGGGCGGTTCGGGGTAAAAACAACCTATCGGGCAAACAGTCTCAGAATGCGACGAAACTAGTGTCGTTGGGTTCGTATCGAAAAGTTATTGCAAGATATCAAGGTTTCAAGTTGATTCGATTTATCTGGTGATCGTGAAAAAATAAAATGTGTGTTTATTTCTGGTTTTATAAAGGCAATTTTTTCATACGACCTCGGATTTCGACGAAACTTGTCCCATTGGGTCCGGAATACCGTTTTACATCAAGAATAGTTTTTTTATCAGTAAACAGAGATCATATGTGATGATTTTTATGCGGTACTTTACCGTGAAGTTTTGTTATAATTAAATATTATTATATCCTATTTTTGTCTCATCCTCTATACTCAAGCAACTCACATGGGAACTGCACTGCACCTCACCTGTATCTTCAACATCAATGTAGGCTCAAACAAGACTGAAGCGAAACACAATGCCAACCTAGGCTACCCTAATGAGCTCAGTCTACCCTAATGTTAAGCTCAGAGAGGACCGAAAGGAAAACACAAAAGCCGACCTATACACTGATAATTCACATGGCATCTGAAGCTATATTTGCACAGCTACCTATTCAAATGGAAATGCTGCGTTTTCAACTCCTAATTCCTGCATACCTAAACCATACCCTTGTCATTTCCTTTCAGCTGATTCATCACCTCTCAGCAGACAAGAGTTTCGCTTCAGCCGACCTACGGAGGTGAAAACACATACTGCAAGCCACCCTATTCTCTCAGCTACCTCTACACCTTGTATGAAATTGAAATGACTTTATACTTATCCCCTGTTTTCTCCTTTCTATAAATAGCTGATACCATCTTCCATTTTGCTTTCATTTAAACCACGAGACTTCATTCTATACTCATTCCTTCAGCAAATAGACGGAAAAAAAGAGAGAAACAAACGATGGAAGAACACCAGTGGTGAGAGGAGAGTGTGTTAACGGTAGGGAGTGATGTGCATGGTGAAACGGTGCAGCAGCATGTGGTGGGTGAACAAGAACAAGGGCTTGGGGGGTAGTGGCTTGCGCATGCGGAACTGGATGTGGGTTTAAAAAAAAAGAATAAAAGAAAGGAAGAGTAAATGGTATGATGCGTTAACAGTAGGGGACGGTAGCGGCCTCATGCGGGTTTAGTGGCACTTGCGGTTGTACCGTGTATATGCATTGAAATGGAAGGGAGCTGAGGGAGTGAGGTGGACAGAACGAAGGGAGAAAGGTGTCCATGCATTAAAAATGGGACGGTGAAGCTTTACAATGGTGAATGGAGAAACATACACAAGCACGTTTGGAAAAGGTAATCACTTTTTAACGTATTAATTTTGATAATAAATTAAAAGTTAGTAATCAGTTTAATTAGATTGTATAGATTAAACGTTGATAATTTTAGGTTATCAGAATCGAAACGAACAAGGTACGCTGGAATCGTATAAAAAAAACACGGTGTTACGAAGTTAGTTAGATCAGCATCTGAAGCAGCTTGGTTTTTTTTTTGATTTAATTAAACACTTGTTTAATTAGATCAAAACAAATCGGTCATCGACAGAAATGGAACCAAGGTGAGTTAAACTCACTCAGTTACCCTTTTTATATTTTATATAAATTGGGTATTTTTATTTTGTGTGCTCTGCTTGCCAATGGTTGACTGTTTTGCTGGTTATCTATTTATCCGTTGATTTAACCAATGAAATTAAACCGTGTTTAATTTCAGTGAAATACCAAATCGTTATGTTAACGATTGGATCCAACAGAGGTAACTCACCATGTTGGTCACGTTTATTTATAAACGTGCTAAATTGTTTGAATTGTTCTGTTATTTGGTTGATGTTAAATGGTTGTTATTTATCATCAGTTAATTGTGATTTATTTGATTGCTGTGTATTAACGAAATATTCAATATCTGTTTGGTTTGAACCGATGGGCGATATTGGTTAAGTGTTTGGCAGAGTATGGCCTTTAAAATCAATCGGTTATAGATAGTGATTCACCGTCAGGCGAATCGATAGAGATGAAGTTATAAGAATTATTTTATAACTAGAGACAAATTTTGGAATATATTATTTGGGATAAAAGTTATTTAAGAGAAATAAATAAATATTTTATTTATTTAAGACCTTGACTTGTTATTAAATTATTTATAAATTAAATGTTGATGTTAGTCAGATTTACACATAGAAGGATAAGAAAAGAATCAAACGATTAACTTTGATAATTGTTTTGTAAAGAAAACTGTTAATGGATTTATTTAAATTATATATTTTTAATTAATTTTAAGTGAGAATTAATTGGAATCGGTTAGTGGAATAATCGAGTTTTGAGTTAATTCAATCGACCGTTTGAACTGGATTTGATTATCAAATTAATGTGTTGTGATTAAAATAGTTAAATGAATATTGTTCGAGTTAAATAGGTTTTTAAAGAGATTTACTATTTATTTAGTTAACAAAGGAATTAACTACTTTTACACTAGCTAGTGAATTAAGGAATTTTTATTCTGATTAAGGAAAATTTATAAAAAGTTCTTTTTTAAACGAAGATGCATTTAAGAAGATGACGAAGGTGAAATGTAATCCAATTGGATGGGGTAAGGGATGTATGGACGGGATTTATATTTGAAAACCCGAGCTTTATTAACAAAGTTATAAGAGAATTTTAGGCAAAGGTAATAACTTTAAATTTAAATGTCACTTAACTATTTGTATTAAGTTAGAGAGAACTAAGATAAGAAGGTTTTAAAATAAACCAGGATGTTATAAATGGGATTTAAAGTGTTAAAGTGTAAATTTTGCATTAACACTACTTAATAATGGATTAAGTACGATCGAAGGATTTAAATGAGAATTTCCAAAGTAAGGAATGGTCGAATAGATTTTAAAAGGGATTGGAAATAAGGAAATTTGGTTAAAGAAGTGGATTATAGGGTTGTTTATCCAAATTCAAGTTATAAGGGGAATTGTTTTGAGACTGGAGTGGAATTTTGGTGTTTGGGTTACAACTGATATTTACCTAAGGATAAGAACGTTGTTTGATCAAGGTCTGAGAGGTAATTAGAATACCCCAACTTGAACAACATCGGGATTATCTGAAGATAGTATTAGTTGGTAATCGTAAGAGACGTTAGTGAATATGTTTTGAAAATCTAAACAGCGATTTTAGCGCTGTTGTTATAATATATGTTTTGTGAATCTAATAGCGATTTTAGCGTTGTTGCTATGGTAAATGTTTTGTAAACTTAAACAGCGATTATAGCGCTGTTGTTTTGTAAATCTAAATAATAATTATAACACTATGGTTATGACATACGTGCTATAAAATCTAAACAGTGTTATAACATATGTGATATAAAATCCCTTACTAAAACTAATGGATTTCCCGATTTAAATAACAAAGAATGGTGTAACAAATATGTGGGAAGGGAGAATTAAGTGGGGAATTGAATAAGGTTATAAGTTATTTTACTAAGTATTATATCGTAATGGATTCCGAAGACATTTGTATATAAAAATATAGTTACCCAAGATAGAGTCAGTCAAACATAGTATTCAAGATGAGTTGCCATTTTGTACGACTGCTACCGTAATTCGCAGGGCTGCAGATAGCCTACGGCGGTCGGATGTTTCCTGAGGGAATCAGGCATAACCATTGTGATCGCTGCGATCTAGGGTCAAGCGAATGGATTTAAGTCGAGTATTAGTAAGTCAATTAGAGTTAATCGATTAGAGTTAAATCGAATTAGAAGTATTCAAATATCGTATTTCTGAATATTTGAAGGAGTTAGAAGTTTTAATTTAACAAAAGTAAATCAGTTTAATTAAAGGCCAAGTGATGCTGAATACTGAACCAGTGAACTCATTGGAGTGTCATGTTTGAAAACACTGAGTATTTTGATAGTTAAAACACCGACTATCAAATCTGTCCAATGCGATTGTTGGTACGAAAAGTCCAGGATCGAATTTATATTCGAAAACCATTCCGTCCAATAAATACGCGAAGATATCAGAAGATGATTGAGATGGAACGTTGAAGACCATGGATTTTCATAAATGGAAGAACCACTAATGTTCTCTGCCTGACAAGCAGAGATAAACTGTGATTCTGTCGTGGTTGAAATCTATGGATTGCAAGGACTTCTCGCTACTGATCCATGGGGTGATTCCTATATTGGATGCGGTAGGAAAGTGCCTTCGGTTCATCCTGTTCCTGGATGATTTGTATGGACAGATGTCTGACAGAGTATTTCCAAAGGATCGCGTACGTAGATTTCTTCAAACGTGCTATAGTTGTTGGCGGGGAATCGCCGTTCTCTTAGCTTACTGCTAGAGTATTTTTGTGGATGTCAATTAGTGATATCTGCCGGATCTAATGATGTGGCATTCAAAGTGAATAGTGACCATATATTCAAAGATAAATTCTGGCCTCAAGCCTCATCAACCGGGAAATGACAAAAATCGGGCAGGCAGCATGGCTATGTGGGTCGCTCCCATTAGGGTGTATAATCACCTATCTAGAGATTCATTTCATTCTTTATCTATTTTGATGTTGTCCCATTTCGGGAGACGGTTGCTGATCCCAACCGTCGGTGATATTCATTCGATACACTCAAGCGAAATGAGTGGTCGGTCATGTGAGGGCCGGGTTGCTAGACGTTCTTGTTGAACCCAGTGTATTCGTCTCTAGAGATACACTACCGGCAGGTGGTCCCATACCTTGTCATAGTTGGAAATCCAATCTCCAATAAGCGCCCGCGGTTTTGATTTTATACTATATATGTGGAGCGTGAGATGCAAGCGTTCTACTAGATTCTATTTACTTGTATTTAGACATTATTATAATATCAGACAAGATATTTGTTTCAAAAATGTTTTGGGTTATCGTAAGGTAAAAACCGTCCGTGTTTATGTGTGGATTTGGTCTTACGATTATCCTTTCTTCTGAAAAGATTTTGAACTTTAAAATCAAGATTTGATGATTTACCCTTAATATTGTGCGAGTTTATCTCACTCTGGTTCACCAAACTGACCCGGTGTTTTGTAAATGCTCGGGTTAGCCCGGAGTGTACAGGTTCAGGTTAGCGACTGCTATGAAGAGACGAGCTGGAAGAGTCCAGACGTATGATATTACTACTATTCCGCTGTGTGTTGTATATGGGAACAGGCTATTATAACTGTCCCATGGTATGATGTACTCTGATACTGTAAGTATTTTCAAAGCTCTCAATAAAGATTTATTTCTGTATTATATTTTGTTCCGCTGCGATGTGAGACTCTGTGTTGTGCGTGGCTCTTCTTCTTCTTCTATTCTAATATTTCTTTCTTTCTTATCTCACCCTCTAAATTCTTTCTAATAACTATCCAGTGTTTCGGTGCTTGGAGGATCGGCATGAGTTACAGTAAAGGTATTTATGTCGATTTTCGGGGCCGAAATGCCCTTGGTCGTTACACCTAGGCACTAATTCTTACCTACTCCATACTTTTAAAACACGTTTGGCATTTTCATTTAAATTTTCTTTCAAAAATTTATAAGTATCAAAATTTTATTGTCCTCATGGAAACCTACTTTCACTAAACCATAAACATGTCATTTTATACAAAAAAATGTAAATCGTTTTTTTTTTGAAATCACAAAAACTGAAGTAGATAAGGACAACTATTTCTCAATCGGGTTTATAACTTGTTCTTACCTATAAGGTCGGTTCAATTACTTCCTACAAGGTGCAAACATCTACTCTATTCTTAATTTCTACGACTTATTTTGTCCACACAACAAAATTTTCTCTTCTAAACAATTTATCAAAAATGATTGTCAAATGAATAGAGACTTCAAAACTTTCTTTATTAAATATTCTTGTATGAAATATAACAAGAAAACTAGCGAGCTATACATGCTCTATAATATGTATCTTTTACTGAGAGAATATTACTTTAGACAAAGTTTTCACAAGAAATCACTATTTACAAAATATACCCCATTTTACTTTAAAACTCAATATGTGTACTTTACATATTTAAAACTATAACTTTTGAGATAAAAACTTGAAAACACCATAATCCATTTTCCCAAAACTTTTACAATTTCAAGTTCTTCAAAGTTAACAGTTGGGTTAGACTCAAAGAGGGTTTCCAATTTTTCTAGGCTTTCCTTAGACACTCCCACAAAGTCAATTCTCTCAACCTATATATTACTAATCCATTTTTCTCTTTTTAACCTTTTCCAATTAATAAGGTTTTACCGCCAAGCCCACTAATCCGAAATACTAACATATGGGATCCTCCTTTCTCTATTTCAAAATATATTGTACACTTCCCACTGAAATTTCCTAAGGGTCTCAAATTTCCATATTCATTCCTTTAGTGTACAAAACAGTCATCCCAATTCTTACCATACTATAATCTTTCTATTTAGTGGGTTCCTCTATGGATCTAGGTATATATATAATATATTTATATTTTTAAAAAGACAAATACATCCACTCACTATTTATAAAGAAATCCTAAACCTAAGCTCTGATACCAGATGTAACAACCCGAATTCCGACAGACCGATTTTTTTTTCAAAATTCTAGTCCATCGAAACCCATGCTGGTTGCTCTGGTATCCTACAGAAAAGACAGAGATATAAAATATATCAAAGCTCAGAAAATATCTCACAGCGGAATGGATAAAGTAAAATATAATCAAAGTATAGTCGTACCGTAGTAATAATATTGCCTAACCAGTATCCAAAGCTATCATATCTCTACCACAAATCTAACCTGCAAGTATGTTATGAGGAGGGGGTAAGAACACAAGTTCTGGTGACTGGATTTAAACTATAAACTTTGGATAATCCTACATATATCGTTCAATCACATTTTCTTATTTATTAGGTTACTTGGGTTAACAACACTCAAGGCTTACACATACGTCGTACCCTTTTACTTCCCACTGGATTAACCTAATACAGTATATATGTAGCTACCCCCTCCCCCCAATATTGAGGTACACCCCATGGTACCCCACTCGCACGGTCTCCACCGTAATGTCACAGAAATGTATGCAGTCCCTCATCCTACGCCAGAGTGACGTATGGATCTCTATTACGTTCCATATATATATGTCCTTACTATGCTACGTAAGCATACAGACTGCCACCTTCAATCGAATCAGATTCTATCCCAGAGTAATGCCCTCGAGTCTACGATACACCACCCAGAGTAGGCATGCATGTATCTAGAATTTCCCATGTATGTATCGTCAATCGTATTTGATGCCTTATCCGCACATAACCTCTAATGTGCACTGATTTCCGTGGTAGGGCTATACAAGAAACAAGGAACTCGGTCGGCAGATTTTCAATATCTGTACATGCCCTTCTTTAAGGGCCTCAAAATATTGATATCCCTCGGGTCTGTTTTTCATGGTGGCTATGGCCCTACCTCGGCCTATCCCTCAACTAGTAAAGACTACGAGAGCTAAGCGACTTGCCCCTAACAAACAATCTAAACATCCAGTTAGCGTCTCCCCTCAACCAACGTGCCTCGATAATGAAAGGTTAATGGTCTTTTAGGTTTAGCTCTAGTCTTTTCGCATCCCACTGACTACCGATGACGGGTACCCGACGATCTACTATCCTTGTTGGTCCTGACCTCTGCCTCCCCATTGAGGCGACCGCCGAATCACTCTAATGTCACCTCGTCATGGCATTCTGATAGCAGAGCTACTTTTGCAATCAAGTCCCACCCACGTGGTAGAAACGCGCACACCCAACATCTGCGAGCACAACCTAAACATCTGCTACCACATAGAGGGCTACCAGGAGCACCTTACGTATCTTAGGAAGTCGCGTGGTTCCCCTTCCAGTCCTTCAGACCTATCATAATAATCATATAGATGTGTGCTCCCCTCGTGCCTTATGACACCGCGATGATCTACCCCGTTGGGTTATTCACCCTCAAATGTGCGGACTGGTCCAAGCGCCTCATTTTAATATGTTATTAGACTCTATGTCTAAACATTCTTTCATGCGCTTGCCTTACCTTATCAGGTTTCCATTTAACTTGGTTATTCCAATTCACATTGACTTCTTAATCAAGTTACCAAGTTCCTCTTGCTTATTAATTTCAGCCATATAACTTAACCCTTTAAGTTTATCAATAAGCCCAAAACATGTTATTCTCTAGATTATGATCCAAGGTTTATAATCCACAATCTCTTTATACTCTTGTTTGATTTCATAGTTACAATAACATGTTTTACTTAATATGTTATTAAGTATATCTTAATTCACATGTTTTCTGTTTAACATGTCAATCATTATTTATGATGAAATATAACTTATTTCATTTCATAAGTTGCCTCAACCTTTCTTATTTAATCATAATTCCATCTTACACCGTCACTACAAATTATCGTTGTTTACTTATTAACTTAGTTTTCTTAATTAAGATTCACTAATAAGTCTCCTTTCCTTTTATTATAACCTATGTTATAATTTCCTCTTGTCCCTAGGTCAAACCTTGACATGTTATTCTTATCCGCATGTTTCAGATTTCTAGGTTTTCAAATTACTTAATTTATAATTAAGTACAACTTCTCTCATTTCATAAATTTTCCCCTATCTACTGATTACTTAATTTACAACTAAGTACTACTTATCTTATTACAGAAGTTATCCCATTTTCTCACTAGTTTACTATAACCTAAGTTATAATATCCCTTTGTCCCTAGGACAAATCTACCTATTATATAACATTCTCATTAATTTAACTAATTATAATAGATTATTATCATTCCCCGTTCATTCACTTGTTTTACTGTTGTATCTTCTATTCAGTTCCATTCATTTCCATTAATTTACAATTAATGCTATTTTATCAATCATGTTATTTACATATATTTATATATATGTATATATTTATGCACAAGACCCCTCACATTAAGCCTACACTTGTGGATGCTGGATTTGTCAGGCGGTTCCGGGCAGACTTCTTTCACAAGTTGACTTAACCTAGTATCTTAGCACCGTTACATGTTTTATTTATGCATTAGACCCCTCACATTAAATTGGCAACTTGTGGATGTTGGATTTGCCGAGCGGTTCCAGGCAGACTTCTACCACAAGTTGAATTTAATCTCGTGTCTAAGTGCGTTACAATTATCTATTTACTGTAAATTTAGGCATATTATTCTTTCAACATATTTACTGCAACCTATTTTACATGTCATCATATTAAGCCCATTTTATGTCATATGTTCTTCCTAACATATCCTCAATTTCATCTCAAAGTAACATGAGATCGTAAAATCATGTAATCATTCCCATTTCTATAATTAAGGGTTCAAGTACATAAGTGTCACAAGCTAACATGTTATTATAACAACAGTAATTGCTACACGTATTTCTAACAAGTTTACATTTCAATAGGTGAACATTTCAGCACATTAAGTGTTTCAACATGTGAATTTTCCAACATATTCATATCAATATTTCAACATGTCATAATAGCATTTCAGTACTTTTAATTATTCTAGCAAATACACATTGTATAATAACGGGGAAATGTTAAACGATAATTGTTTGACCAGAATTTGGTACTAACACCCAAATATAGTATGAAGTCCTCATAATCACAAATCACATATCATAGAATGTAGAAATAGTAAATAACGGAGACACCCGAGGTTTTTATAGTGGTTCGGCTCAAACCAAGAGTACGTCCACTTTATCTTTTCTTAAATCCTAAGGAGTTACAAGTACAATTCGCTCAGATTTATACACGAAGTCTTCGTGTTTACAATGAAAAGAAGTGAGAAATAAGAAGATTATACACGAAATCCTCGTGATATATTGTGGAGTTTGGCTTCTCTGTTGGGTAATGGTCTTGCTTATAATAATGGTGGAAGCCTTGAGGAG
This sequence comes from Allium sativum, assembly GCA_030737875.1. NCBI lineage: Eukaryota > Viridiplantae > Streptophyta > Magnoliopsida > Asparagales > Amaryllidaceae > Allium > Allium sativum. The sequence goes on from CM060918.1 coordinate 201,574,460, forward strand.
TTAGTACCAAAAGATCCTTTGAAAATCTTTCAAACAGTGTATTTATAGCCATTTACAACAGGCGGTTCGTTGGACACGTGGCATGCATACCAAAAATATAGAAATGAGGTGGAAAACGTGGAGAAATCCTCTCCAAGTCGTGCTAGGCAATGTGTAACGAGATCCAGGTTGATAGGAGTGAGATTAGCCATGAGAATAGGTTAAAGTCAATGGTCGCCACTGTTTTGGTACAGGTGGTTCGTGGTCGTGGTATGTGAGTCGAGGTGACGAGCTGACGTGAGAAGCTGGTGCTGACATCCACGGTCGGGTTGTGGTCTAGGGGTGCATCACAAGCCGGTATTCATGAGGTGGTGGTCCACGAGCCATGGTGGGGTCGAGCACAAGGCGTGCGAGCCGGTGCCAAGGTTTGAGTTTTCGATACTAGTTTACACATGTTCACGGAGATGGGCATAACTTCCAAACCATAAGTCTGATTGGGCCAAACGAAAGCTCTACCTGAAGATAATTCAGAAGGCTACAAGGATAACAGTGCATAGCACCGTAATCGCTGTTTTCGGTCCCAAAAGAGATCGTCTGATAGAAGTTTCGGGCTGGTTTATGTTGTTGTTCCGATTTTGACCAAATCGCACTGTGTCTTCTGACGATGCTTTCAATGCCTGAACGCGATGCTATCCAAAGATTATATGTTTGACAGCTTTTACCAAAAAGCGTGTCAACAATAATATATCATATCAAAAATAATATAACTTAAATCCACTCACCTCATTTGCTTTCCAAATCCTGGATCTGGTCCAAAACTAACATTCCATGGTTTTCCCCTAATTGGATTCATAACCTAACAACCACGAATTCATAATTTTTACTAAAATAAAGAGGAAGAAAACTGAATAGACCAGATCTAGAAAATTACCTCAGTTCGAATATGATTCTGAACACCTTCTAATTAATATTCATTCTTTTCCTCCAGATCTTGATTCAGAATTTTCCTAAACTAATTATCTTATTTTTATAAAGAGATTTGAGGAGAAAAAAGAATGGCAGAGCTTAGATGTTGTCTCAGAGAATGTGAGATTTAGGCTAGGCTCTAGCCTATTTATAGGTGTTCAGGATCTTATCGTACATGCAGCGCTAAGTCAGCATTCGAACTTGGTTAAGAAAACAATCCAGATTCGTTAATGAATCTGACTGGATCTAGGGTAGGTCGACTCCGGGGTCGACCCCCCTTTAGGTGGGTCGACCCCCCATGCCTAGGTCGACCCCAGCTATAATTTTTTTTCTTTTTCTGCATATGGTCTTCAGTTTTGAATTTATTTGAATATTTTCATATATAAGGCCCTTATATGTATACACAAAACTTGTAATGACCATTTTACACGTATACATATACGCACAACTTTTGTTTTGTTTTCAAAATTCAAACGATGTTGCACCGCTATTTGATTCTTACCATATATCTCTGATTTCAGCCTTATCTTGAATTTTATCTCTTGTATATATATATATTCCTACACATATATACATGTATATTCTCATATACATATATACCTATATTTTCTTTACTTCCTTATATGTGCATTTATACATATTTTCTTTATAGAACATGTGTTAATTTTAGCCGTTCCCTTAAAACAAAAATATGACGGCGGCGGGGATAGAACTCTGTACCTCTTGTATGCAAGTCACATGCTCTAACCAACTGGGCTACTAAGGCTATTGTTAACGAGTCTCAGAACAATGGTAATTATTGTTCTCTTTTTACTTCTCTTTTTCATGTTTGTTACAATATATTATTTAACCCATTGAATAAATCTTTTTCTTTTGTTTCTCTTTTATTATTAATGCATAATCAGTGCATGTAACACATTTACACCGCATGCAACCAATCCTTTCTTTCTTTAAATGTATGCGTTACATTTTAATTTGCATTAATCTTTATTTTACTCTTTATATATACATTTATATCTATGCATATATATACACATATGCACTATTTAATTATTTAATTGTCATAAAATGCAGGATGTTACACCACTTGTGAACAATGGATCTCGATCACTCACTATGCTCTTCGAGATACCATGGAATCGAACTATCCATTTTATATAAAGCTCAGCCAACTTTTAATGTTGACGTAGTCGATCTGACTGGAATAAACCTTGCTCTTTTGGTCAAGCGATCCACTATGACCCAAATTCCTTCATTTCCTTCCCTGGTTCTAGGTAGTCTATCGATAAAGTCCATCGATACTTGCTCTCATTTCCACGTAGAGACTTCCAATGGCTAAAGTAATCTACTCGGCTTCTTCTGTTCAGCTTTCACCAACAGACAGTTCATGCATTTGGAAATAAAATTTCCAACATCCCTCTTCATCCCTTTCCACTAGTAAGCTCGCTTCATGTCCAGATACATCTTATTACCACCAGGATGAATCATCAACTTTGAGTGATGACATTCCCTCAGAACCTCATCTCTCAATCCATCAACATCAGGAACAACCTGTCATCCTTTGTTGTGAAGCCAACCATCTCGATCAACTTTAAATTCCTTCCCCTTTTCTTGTTCCAACTTCTAGATGATCTCGACAAGCTTTCCATCATGCTTTTGCCTTTCGGCAATCATTTTGGTGAGAGTAGGTCTTATCGATAAAACTGCTAACATTTCAGGCTCTAACTCACACCGAGGCCTGAAATCAAATCTTGCTAAGGACTCGAGGTGCTTCCATTCCAAAAACATCACTCTCAATCCTGCATGTCTTCGACTAAACGCGTCCTCCACTGCGTTACCTTTACTAGGAGTATAGGCTTACCAAAATCGTAAGACGCCAGAAACTCTAACCACCGATGCTACCGAAGATTCAAATCCTTTTGGGAGAAAAGATACTTCAAGGACTTGTGATCCTAAATAGCTTGAATCGAACTCCCAACAGGTAATGTCTCCACATCTTTAGAGCATACAAGATCGCCGCTAACTAAAAATCATGAGTCAGATAATTCTTTTCTTGCGGCTTCAGTTGTCAACTTGCATATGCAATAACTCTATCCTTCTACATCAGCACTGCTCCAAGCTTAGTACCACATGCATCGGTATATACCACCATACCTTCATTCCCACTCGGAATAGTCAAAACAGGAGCACTCATCAGCCTCTCTTTCAGGATTCCAAAAGCTTGCTCACACTTCGCATCCCATGGGAACACTTGATTTTTCATTGTCAATCCTGTTAACGGTGCAGCTATCTTGGACAAATCCTTGATAAAATAACGATAGTATCCCGCCAACCCATGGAAACTCCTAACATCCATTGCATTATTAGGTCTATCCCAATCCTGGGTTGCTGCCACTTTAGCGGGATCCACCGTTATTTCGTTTCTGAAAACAACATGGACTAAGAACCTCACTTCATTCTTCCAGAAGTGACACTTCGAAACTTAGCTCTCAGCTAATGCTTTCATAAGATTTCCAAAACAACTTGCAAGTGCGTCTTATACTCTTTCTCATTCCGGGAGTAGACCAGGATATCATCCACGAACATAAGCACGAACTTGTTCAACTGGTTTCTGAAAGCCATATTCGTATGATCCACAAAATATGATGGTGTGTTGGTCAATCCAAATGGCATCGCCATCCACTCAAAGAAACCGGATGGTGTCCTAAAAGATGTCTTCGGCACACTATCCTTCGCCACTCTCAACTGCTGAGATTCCATTGCTAAATCCGTTTGATAAAACACCTTGTCTTTGTGAAGCTGATCAAACAAGTTGTCTATCCTCGACAACTGATACTTGTTCTTCTTGGTCACCTTGTTCAACTCACGATAATCCACACACAGTCTCAAAGATCCATTAGCCTTAGCTGCAAACACAGCTGGTGCACCCCATTTGGATAAACTTCTCCGAATGAATCCATTCCCAAAAGGTCACAAACTTGAACCTTTAACTCTCGCCGTTCTCTAGGTGCCATCTGCCTAAGGGCCATAACGATACGTCTAGCACCTTCGATCCAATCTATCCTGAACTAAATCTCGCGATGCGGTGTCAAACGTTTGACCCTTTTAAAGACATCATTAAACTCACTAGCGATCGGCACAGATGACAGGTCTTCTCATGGAATCACAAGCGAAAATAAAATTTTTACGAAGACACCGTCTTCGGGCTTACATCAGATCACAACCATTCGGCTTTTCACACTCCCGACTGTCACCTCAAGCTTCTCGCAAACCATTTTAGCCACATACCTCTTGAGCCAGTCCATACCCAAAATGATCCCAAACCCAGCAAAGTCCAAAACATGGCAATCACACATAAAGGAGAAACCGTGAATGGACAGCACTAGACCACGACAAAGCATACAAAGACTAGATGAACCCCCGACTAGATTAGTTAAAACCAATGGTCTATCACAAATCTCGGGTTCCAAACCCAAATGACACATAAGCTCATTGCAAATGAAAGAATGCGATGCTCCGGTATCAAACAACACTCGAAATGAACACCTCCAATAGAAAGCGTACCTTGAACTACAACTCTTCCCTTTTTCCTCTTTCGTAGGAGCTCTCAAAGAAGTTGGCACAACTTCCAAAGCATACGCCTTCACTATCTGCTTACCCTTAGCCAGTTCTGGACAATCCTTCTTGTTATGCCTAGACTTCCCACAATTATAGCACTTCCTCTCAGCTTTAGGATTCTTGCGATCTTTGGAGAAATGGCCCTTCTACTGGCAGTTAAAGAAAATCACCTTGCTTTTCTTTCTTTTGGCCATTCTTTCCTTTTTATTGTTGTTGCTTCCTCCTTTTATTATTACTACCCTGCTGCAGTTTCAGATCCTCCTTGGTTGCAACAACAACTTCTTCGTTGGGAAACAAACTCTCATGCCTCAAAGCTTTCTCAACAATCTTCTCATATGGGTCATCCAAATGATTAACCAAAGATCTCCCAAGGTAGGTAAACAATCCCATAATGAACTTCTCGCTCTTCTGATAAGAAGTCTCAATATAAAAACGAGCATACTTGGAAAAAGCTTTGAACTCTGAAACATAATCCAACAATGGTTGACCATTCTGCTTCAGCTTCATAAACTTCTTGAATAGAACCGACTTCTGGGCGATAGAGATGAACTTCGTCTCAAACTTGACTCGGAACTGATCCCAAGTGATCTCAACTTCTAGAGTCTCTAAAGTGACAGAGTTCCACTAATCCATAGCTATGCCTTGTAGCTGCCTTGATGAAAGCTTCCTCTTAGTCACATCCTCAATACCCAAGTCTCCAAATATCCGAACACAAGTATCAAGCCACCCTTGAATCTCAACTATTGTCTTTGTCCCTTTGAATAGCTTCCCTCTTAGAGTAGTGAAATCCTTACGCAGCTTACTGAAATCGATCACCCTCGGTACCTGCACCTAAACACCAACATCTACAGTGGCTTCCTTTGGAGCGGGTACCCTCCTCATGATCGCTGCCATCATGGCCTCGAACATAGCTGGGTAATCTGGTATACCAACATCACCCCCTCCAGTAACATTCTCCTCCCTAGCAGTATGTCTTGAAGATCAATGACCCATTCTAAATTTGAAAAGTAGAATGATTAGTCCACACATGAGAAAAACTGCAATGGAGTTCAAGCACTACTATACTGTGCACTAATATATAGTATACATCCATCAGAAAAATAAAAATATGTCTTTCGTACGTCACTATGTCCAAAAACTTTGGCTAAAATCGATTAACCAGAGCTCCGATACCAAATCTGAAGACCGCCCAAAACTCCTACACTTAACAAGAGGAATAATGCACTGAAAGACGTGTTAGATAGTTATGGACGATCATTAAGGTTGAATAACATAAGCGAAACCAATCGTATAACTCACAACGCAAGGATAAAATATAATAGAAAGTATACAACAGGCAGTAATATTGAAGCATCATTGAACAGAATGTCAAACTTTCATATCATCATGAAAAGACTATCCATACATCAAACTGGATTACATCATCAGAATCTGTACAAGAAGCCTCACTACAAGCTTACTCAGAGCAGCATACATCGAACATAAAAGTGGAAATAGTAAGTATGTATAGTAGGAAAATAACAAGTCAGCCTCCAGCTCGTTGTCGCTCAGCATCGTCGTCCTCATCAAGATCTACTACCTGATACCTAGTCTGCCCATCCACAACTTCATGGATGAACGACCCAAGGTAATAAGAGGGAACATAAAATCTTGAGTAAGACAATAGTCTCAATGAGAGATAAAACAGATATCTAACATAAATAATAAAGTATATGAGAAGTAGGCAGATCAATCATCTAATCTACCAACACATCAATAAAGAAGAAACCCAAAACCCATCTCCTCCACATCTGATAGTGATAGCCTTTCCAAACAATCAGAAAGGAAACAAACAGTGGCAGATGTAGCAATCAATTATCCACCATAGACCATCCTAATCGAGATTAACATCCCCCAAGCACAAGTCCTAAAGGCCTAAACCAACATTAGATAAGCATCCAAGAGATATCTCATTCGACGTCGAACAATCCACACAAGACGATAACAAAAAAAAAATCAACATCCATGGCTCTGGCTATCACCGCCTATCTTGCCTTGAAACCATTGTTAATTGTATGACTGGCCACATCATGCCATTCGTCAAGGGTTAATGGTAATCCTGGTTCTAGTAAAACTCCCATGGGCCATCTACGTGTCTAGGCCTTTCATCGATACCCGGGGTACTCAACTAATCATCTAAACTTTTAGGTTCCCTATTATACCTCTTCTTTGAGTCTGCTAGAACCTCCGACTAACGATAATCAATCGGCCTTTAATAACTCAAGTCGTCATCATCAGCGACTATCCATAAGCTCAAGCACCTTCTCGAGCAACCATAATTCACGAATTCAAACATCCTTGAGTCATCTTCACATTCTTTGCATTTCATCGATCAACGAACACTATACTTTGCCTTGAATGTTCCATCTGAATTTTCCTCGAAGCCACGACGATCGTCGAATCAACCAAGAAGCAACTTTATTTGGTCAATATAAGTTGGATTGTTCTCTATTCATCATTTGGATCATCAACCGATCCACAACCATGGACCGCACCCAGATCTTAGCGACCCACGATCCATCTGCATCACGTAACCCATCCCAGGGTTGCACCCGATCCAGTGCCCAACGACCCGACTCACCGGCTATGCTTGCTCACAATCCATCTTCCATGAGCCGACCCATTAGCACCTCGATCCACTCACACAAACGGCTCGACCAATGAGCCAACCTGATCCACCCAATGGATCGCGACTCGATCCATTGCTCCTTACTACACATCCCGCCTTGCAACACATCAGACCAACCCGATCATCACTTGTATCCATCTCTGGCCGACCTAAGGCTCATGATCCATCACCCCAATTTGATTTTCTTCATTCAGCCGACCTATACATGGAACAACCCGATGGTTCACTACCAATCCATCGACCAGTGACCCATCACCACGTCGGCCGATCCATCCCTTTTCTTGCTCAACAATCGAGGCGATCCATTGTACACATGCGATCCATGCCCATGTCTACGTTTTTCCACCCAATCCATACCCAATTCACCATCAATGACGAACGTCTATGAAAACAACTCATCTAAATCGACCAATTTCAACAAACAATCAATAACATAGTCAAACAATGATCAAACGAACCTTAGCACATCAATAGTCATCATATAATCATATAAAATTCACCAAATCATGATAAAACAATAAACAGATCAATATATGGATCTAAACTTGCATAAACATACGATTTCATCATTGGCATATGAGTTAACTATTATAATCTTACTAGATTAGATCCTATGGTGATTCGAATTGAAAATATACATAAATTGATTAGATCTAGGTGAAAACAACTTGGAAATGGTGAAATTAAGATAAACAACCCATATACTTGATTGAATCCGTATGAGAAATGCTTATCACTCACCAAATCCACAAAACAACTTCAAATCGATGAATCTCTAATATGGACAGCGATGAACGACCTCTGAATCAATCACTTTTATGCGATCCAACCTTCTTCGATGTTGATCTTCAATCTTCTAATGAAAATATATAAACTGAAATGAAGTGGAGAGGTATTTGGTAGAGTAGGGAGAGTCACAATCCCCAACCAAATGAGAGAAATGAAGAAATTAATCAATTCACCTTGCCTCTACCCTCCTATTTATAGCAACATCCCCTAGCCTTAATGGGCCTCACTAATCATCCCAATAATGATTAATTGGTCTGTCCAGAAAACCAGCAACACTAAAACAGCGATTCCTCCCAAATCGTTGAACCAAATCTTTAATGTGACCACTCTACAGAATTGGAAACACCATTTTCGATCCATTAAAATCAACTCCTTCCCCTAATTTGATCTCATTCAACAGTTATGCTCTAAATAAAAACAACAGGGGTAAAATTGTTACAAACAAAATTGGTAAAAACCATGGACATGTCTCATACCCATGAACAACATATCAAAATATGATAATGATCCGAACCTTGGGGAATTAAATAAAAATATTTTATGATCCTCCGATATGTAAAATGTGGGCCGTTATACCCCCATAACAATTATACGATAAACTAAAAATGTAACCCCCTTAACCAAAAGTGGAGTTCCTTTAACAATCCCCTTATTTAATATACCTGGACATGTTACAAAACTACTTTCAATTGCAACAAAACAAAGATTATTAGTGTACATGTCTATAGTTTTGATAGATTAATCCAAAGAAAAGTTAATCTACATATAATCCACATATGACTTGATTGATTAATCTGCTAATATATGTCTTTTTTTGACCTATTAAAGCCAAAAATGAATTATTTTTTTATTTCTAAAAGTTAAAAAATGACTTGTTCAAATCAATCCAAACTGGACCTAAAATGTAATTTTTTATTAATGGTACTTTGTATGGATCAAAATAAATGTTAGTACTATATTAAGCAAGGGCGGGGGGAATGAATCAGTAAACTTAATGATTTTTTTAGCTACTAGTAGTTTCATATAGTGATTATTCAGATATAATTATCAATCCCGACCCAAGGGGTTAGGAAGTAAGGCAAGAGCTTAGGGCAGCACCACCGGAGGTGGTGGAGGGGGCAACAAAATAATTTTCATACTTTTAAATATATTGATATATAAAGATTGGTAGGGAAACATGTACCAAGAGTATTAGTAGTTGGATGGTTGAGATAGGTGCATAACTGGTAATTGGTGCGGGCTCAATTCCCGACCTCCTCATTTTTCACCCACTGTGCTATTTTGCATCTCTTTTTTCTCACCCTGCCTAGGCGTCCAACATCGCAGGGTCGACCTTGATAATTATGAAGTAACACATAAGATTTTCTATTTACAAAGTCATGTATTTAGCAAATTCATCTTGTATGAAATTCTAAATCCAAATTATTCACTGTTGCTATTTCAATGAGTTGATGCTTTATTCTCTGTGCATCGAAGCTACGACCATACTTTAAAGCCTTTTTGTCCCATAGGTCACCGACCTTCCAGCCATCACGAAAGGTCTTGGATTCGGTGTTCAGAGGAAGGTTCCTCATTTCAAGCTATTGACCATTATTGTGGTTAACAGTTAAAACCAGCTCTTCTTATCAAATATTAGAATAATACACTAAATATTTATCATGTCATTAAGCAACATGATATTCAATCATACCGAGAGACAATTTTAAGCGTAGATTGATGTTGTTAATAATTTTGATATATGTAGAGACGTAATAGGTGCACAATAGAATCTTAAAATTTATTAAGAAAAGTGGTTATGTCGAGCATGTTCACTTATGTTTTGTTTATTAGCAGCGTATACAAATAGCTCACAGATTTAATAAGTAGTGGATTACTTATAAAAAAAATATTGACAATAAGGCGGATAAACTAAGAAAAAAATTAGTGCAAATGGCAAGTTATGCTTAAAAGCAAAGTGACTCCCTTTCCTCTACATTATTCAAACTAAGATTCTTTAATTTCATAAACTGACCTTTGCAAAATTTAAATTTGAAATCTAATAATTTTAAATGGGATATAGATTGATTTACTGACATATATGTCAAAATGTGAAATGATGTTTGGATACTAGAATGATAAGCTCTTAAAATCTATTTAAATCCAAACCTGACTGGATTGAGTAAATATTAAAATGAATAATTTAGTACATTAAGAATCATATTTATTTTATTATTGAATTTTAAATTTTATTTTTCATATTTTAAAGTGAAGAACAAGAAAATAAAATAAAACTTAAATTATATGAATAGAATTGAGAACTTAATGGAGTTTAAATACAATTCAATTGATTATGTATGAGAAATAAAATTGTCATACATCTTTCTCGTCGTCCACTAAGATTTCAAATTATGAAGGCTGTCTATATTTATGCCTATTAACTGTTTTATATAATTAAACATAAATTAAATGTTTTTGGATTCCTGATGGTGCCAAGTTTATATTTGTTTTCTATTTATTCAATATGGAGTATGAATTCATTTCCAATGTATTCAACTAAATATTATGAGTTTTATATTTTTAAGCGGATTCAAGATATTATGTTGTTAAGTATATTTTAATATATTTTTTAAGTATGAATTCCTTTCCATTAAACTTATCATTAATATCCTACTTATAGGAATATGAAATATAAATTACCTTTTGAAGCATTTATTTGATTATGAGATTCCATTATATTTGATTGGCAATAATAAATAGCAATAAATTCATTTTCACAGAATAATAAAAGATATTGACATATTCAATGTCTTGAAAACGCGTCAACGCAGCAACATGTCAAAACCAAGAAGCATGAGAAGCTTACACGACTTTGATTTTCTTTAATCTCATAGATTAATATCCATTCAACCAAATGAAATTATACCCAAAAAAAAGCGCTGATGAATTTCTTTAATCACACGCCAAAAAAATGGTTCTCCCTCCTGCACGATTCTTACACAATCCAGTCCTCTTCAATTGCGCAGAATTTGTCTCATCTTCTCCGAATTTTAATCGTGGGTAATTTCATCTCAATACAATCAGATGACATAGATCAATCATGGATGCGTAGCACGGAAATTACATGAAATGTGATCTATAAATATTTATTTCCAATTGGTCCTTCTTTAGTGAGATCAAATGTTCAATATTTGAACAAGTAGAGTGCAAAAAATATTATTACTTTATTTTTGATCAGAAAAAGAACTTGATATATATATATATATATATATATGTATATGTATATATATATATCAGTAACTGAAGTATAGAGCAACGAGTCATATGATAATACCAAATACAAACCTCCCCTGAACAAAAATATCCTTACCAAAATATCCTTACATAAATAATCACATCAATTGAGCTATATGCTCATGAAAGACCTTAGGTGATAATTCTTTTGTAAGCGGATTCGCCGTGATGGAATTTGTCAATGTACACTATGAATTACAATGATTTTTTTTTGCACTCTACCTTTATTGGAAAATAATATATTCTTTACAGTCACAATGTTACTTTAATGGTCTTTCAATTCTTTATCAATAACTCATAGTCTTGTGACAGAATTTTATAATTATTTTCCATAGTTGGATGTCTTGTAATTAAACATACATGATGTTTCCATAGTAGTGGAAGCAATAAGTGTTTGCATGACACTCTTTCTTATATAGTTCCACTCCATGATGAGGAGTAGGATCAAAAACTCGGATAAGGAGTAGGATTAAAGGAGATTAAAGGAAACCCAGAATGGAACGACGCTGTGGGATAATGGATTGACATGAGTGCTAGGAGTCGTGTTCAAGAATTGGGTTCCGGAAAGACTACTCCGAAGATTTGAGTGCCAAGGAATTATTGATAACTCGAATTGTTCTAGTTGTGACATGAAGCAGGGGTATTATATGCAGGGTCTCCTATGGACTAGCAATGATGGTATTTTAATATAACCACATTTTTTGGGTATCAGTTTTATATTTTTTAGATATTAGTTTTATATCTATGGTTATCCGTATCAATTTTAAATGACTATTTTGGTAATTTCTTATCAATTAAATTTCTTTTGCAGCAGTTACAATAGTGTTCTTATTCTGTTTTGTTCAATTGTTCTTTTATTTAACACTCGGTTGTCTGCGGATTTTTCATATCATGATCTGAAGAATGGAATGTGTCGGTATTTGTTAGACCAAAAAATGACACTAACACCCAATAGAACAGATTTTGTAAAGAATAGTGAGGAAATATAAACTGAAAAAGGAGAAAAGCAAGCGTACACACAAACGTTATAGTGGTTCGACATTAACGATCCTAGGTCCACTTTATAGTTCTTTGGTTCAATAGAGAATTACAAGTACCACAAATACAATAACTTAATAACACGAATAAAATCAATTTTCTCTCGATGTTTGTGAAGTTATACTCGGAAATTAATGGAGATTATGATGATTGAGCATCTGATGTGCCAAAAGATCCCTCAAAATGTCATGTTTTCATGTATTTATAGGCCATTCAGATGAGCGAGTCGGATGTATACATGGAAACCTCCTTCAAGATCTCAAAGCTGAATTGGATGGAGTGGGGAAGTGGTCTCCATAGTGGGCGTGACCAGGTGGAACTCGATCCGAATTTGGTGGCAAGTGACTAGGTCCATACTTGACTACGCAATCGCTTCAGGTTAGTGGACATGGGGTCGGGTAGGCATCTATTTGAACCGAGCAAGTGGTGCCAGTTTCTTAGGAACCTACGGGTTGGGTAAAGTTCATTCGACTCGATCTCTATGTGTCTGCATGAATGTAAATACACGTTCCCTCCAGTCCAAGGCACCATTTGGCATCCGACATGATCTCTAGACTTTGAAGGGTTATGATCCCTGCTTCTCTACATAAATGATCATGATGTTTGGACTTTGTGTGGCCTAGTCACAAAGTAGGCCAACATTTTACCTCCTTAAAGTATGTCTTATCGAATATAAGGCGTGCTTTGTAATCATCAATCCGTCTATTCTTGAATCGGCGATAGTCAACAGTTGTATCCATTTGCGAAGTTGTGACTTTTGGCTCCCGCACTTCTTGTATAAATACATGATCACATCCACAATTATCTCCACTATGCTCTGCAAATTAGGACTTTTAACTAGAATACAAGCAAGTCGCCAAGTAAATTCTTTAACCTTTGTCGAGTCAAAAAGTCAAGGTTGTCCAAATAGATCGCGTTGCTTTGTCGAATCACTTTTATATGCATACATGATCTCCAAAAAAAATCTTTCTTCTTTGTTTCTAATTTTTACTATTGCACAGCTAATCGCTGGTCCGAAAATTACGAGGTGGTTCGGGTTGAAATTATTCGACCCATTGTTATATTCGATCCGGGTGACTTTCGATTGCTTCTACTATTTATCCAGTGGATCAGGTCGGCATTTCACTTTAGAGGAATACTAATCAGCCCCTTTACATTGTATATAAACCAAACCACTTCACTTCTCTTCTTATCTTTTTTACTTTCGCCTCCAAGACTGATTAAGTCTTTGCAAAACCCTAGCCTCCCAATCCTTTTTGAAATCTGATCAATCTTCGAAATTGAACAAATATGTACGTGTTAATTGTTAATTGTTAATCCTTTACTGTAGCTGAAATTTTCGCATGAATTTAACTCATAAGTGTGCCCAGTTTCTTTTTTTACCCTCGAGGTACCGATTTCCTGGGGTATCATCGCTGCCGGCATTGTCAAATCATTGTTGGTGATGAAGATCGGGTCACCGGCCCTTCGGCGATGTCAGAGGCGACGAAGGGAAGTTTCTTGACTTTGATTCGTTGGGCGAGGTTGGAGACAATAGGAATGTTAGAGTCTTGGTAGACCAGAGGAGCAAAAGGAAGCATGGTAGAATTTGAAATCACGAAGAAAGGAGAAAGGCGATACGAGTCGAATAATGTAGGTTATTGAAATCAAAACACTGGGAAGTCAAAAGTTGAGTGGACGGTATTGGGTCGGGTCGAGTTTATTCGATCTGATTCCCCAATCAACCCAAAGAACCATATTGACCCGAAACTTATATAGTCAACATGATATCTATGTACTGCTTCGTACCATAAAATTTGGCAAATATGATGACTTTTACATCTCTGATTCATTGTAATTCATATGCGTAACTTGACTCGAGATAATCATAACTCACGAACTTGCGAACGGTTAGGATAGAGCCTTTAACATTGAACTTTAGAATCACACAATATACATATTTGAAAGATTCTGGATGTAACAAACATAAGACTATTTGGCAAGTCAATGCGTATCAATCAACTGCATGCTTTTCCTGCTTTTCTTATGTCTTTTTGTATCTACACTGTATACACTAGAACATACTAGCGCACGCACGCACACACACAGGGGGCACGGGCAACTATAATCTAATCCTTGATTTTTCTAGTATAGCCAACATGTCGATCTGACAAGATTCTCCGAGTCAGATAAAAGTAAATCTCTGGAATCGTCAACTAATCCCAATCCCGATGTTCTTCCATCAGATTCGGATTGGGACTGTTCGGGCTTATAATTCAAAGTTGAACTCCACGAAAATGCGGAGTCATTTAGGGGAGAAATCTTAATGGATGAAGAGGAGGAAGGACGAGTAGGAGATAATCGAGCTTCTGACGAATTTGAGGGCGCGATCATTCTGAAAGCACCTATGACTATTGGATTTCAACAACCAATGAAGCTAGACTTAGGCAAGTATGCATGAGGCAATGGATATCTTGGGAAGAAGTCAAGGTTGCATCAAATGTTGCAGATAGGCTCCATAACCCTCTAGAAGGGTACAAGGCTATTAGTCGGTTAATGTGCATAGTTGAAGTCATTCCTCTGTTTCCGCCCTTCGTCCTTGTCATTCTAAGACAAATGCATATTTCCCCATGCAAATCCAACCAACAACATACTCTTATATATACATGTTGTATAAAACATATACGGAAGTCTTAGGCGTGGAGCCCACTTTTGAGGACGTGAACTTCTTCTATCTTTTCAAACATCGTGCAAAAGAGACTCTTTCCTTCATTTACTTTGAATCCATTCCAAAGAGAAATATGATCGGCGATAGATTTAGTAAGGTTGGTGACATAAGACCCGAGTGGTTTTATATTTGACACCAGCCAGGTTGTGCCAGAAGATGGGTGCAAGTTAGTAAGTGTTCAATGTTTACCTTTCTCGCTTCAATTACACTTGCAGATTCACTGACTTTTCTTTCTTATTTCCAATTCCAAATCCAAGGAAGGAGCAAGGTCAGGTATACTAGGATCGCCTGATCCATTGTTGAACGACAATCCTGATTTCTTGAGTGTTAGAAATTTTTTAGTGGATGAGCTTCTTCATCGACACCATCTACTTGATAGGAGACAGAGTATAGATCATGGATATCATTCTTACATATACGATCCTCCAGTTCAAGTTCCTCCCGTTCCCGGGGAAACTGGCGGTGTGCTCCCGATCGAGGGGTAAGTTACAACTACAACCGAGGTTGGGGAAAACTCAAAGATTAAAGACCCTATGGGTTCGATTCCAGAACCACAACTGGGAGAGAGAGAGAGGCAGCTCCAGAGAAAGAAAGCATTGAGATTCCCCCAAGTCCTTCTATAAATAACATTCCTACTAAGGTGCACCTAGAAAGGTCGCTTGAAGAAAATCTCCATGGTCGCTCTCCAAAAAATGCATCTCCACATGAAAGGCGGACTTCTCTGAAGACACCATCTCCAACCAAGTCGCATGTCCATGATTCCCAACTAGAGGATCCCATATTTGGAGACTTAGCTAAACTTCCGTTGCCTGATGACATATACACTTCCCAAGATATTTGTTCTAGCTCTTTCTTTCCTACCTTTGAAGAGGATGTCACTCATGTGGAAGCGAGAAGACAACACCCACAAGCCTAACTCCGGGCTCTGGTTTGTCGGAGGGATTACTTAGGACTCACACCACACTAGCACTGCACGTCACAACACTATATGTTATTCTACTTCTTGGTATTAATATTGGTTTATATTAACTTGTAGGAAAGAAGCATCATCGCAGCTACAATCTCAGGAAGGTCTGTGATAGTCTCCCTTGGTACAGCTCTTTCGTTGAACATGATCACAGGGATAGCCATGGGAGAGGCAGTAGGGGGCGTTATGAATCACATCATCCCCAATCTTCGCTCTCCCGTTCTACCTCTAAGTTGGACTTCGACAAGTAGAAGGGTCGCTTGAGCCGTCGCGAAGAAGACAAACAACCTCCCAAAGTTCCATTTCCCCCAAAGGATTCATATTCTCAAGACAAGCTAATTAAGAAGCATTCTGATCCCAAGGATAAGACTAAGGATTCAGATAAGAAGAAAAATACGGACAGAGTGGTCGTCGTCCCCGCTAAGCGCAAGTCTATCGATATCACCATGACAAGTCCTGTGGTGCTTGATTCCGACACTAAGGAGAGGACAGAAGTCATAAAAGGGCAATTACCACTTTGGGCACATGGATTTTGTTCCAAATCTTAAGTCGGTTCCTTTAGACGGGGCGGAGGGCGTCAAGGCTCAGATAGACTTTGTTGACCGTCAGTATCAAGAGACATGCAAACTTGCTCGAAAGCTTTCAAAAATCATAAAGGACCTTTTGATGGACATGGACAATGTAACACCCCACACCTTTCTATGCCCAAATTTCGACTAAATTCGAAACTCAAAAACATCCAAGCATGGAGCGTGTAAATCTGGTACCTGCAAATAAATAAGCATGAGCATAATCAGAGTATGATAAGATAACTCACAGTAGAAACAAAATAGGATAGACTAGTATTAACTCAAGCAACTACCTTTTTAAAGTAAGTCGTTTTGCCAGTACCGAGCATGAGAGAGAACAAGAACCGAAATTCAAATTTAAACATCTGTGAGAACCTAGCCTTTTGTAGTAAACCTGGATGGTTGTAATGGGGGGTCAGAACAACAAGATTCTGGTGAACAGGAAATGTACAACACAGATTATAATACACAGACATATCCTATTTGGTTCAACCGATGATGTATGCCTACCAAGGTTAGTGATTCTATCCTATTCTTGTAATTATTTACGCACGACTCTACTACTCTTACCAAAGTAGTATTACCAAAGTATGATACCGAGATATAACGTTTATGCATATATTCATGAAGCCTTTATACCAGAACATAGTTGGTTATTTAATCGAAGGTAGAACCCTAATTACGAAGTTTTATATATATATATATATATATATATATATATATATATATATATATTCGTTAGCTCATCCATTATTATTTGATGCCTTACTATTAATAATAGATATGGTGAATTCTCCTTAATTGCTTAAGACCCGAGGCGGACCTATTGGTCACTTATTATTCCTCGATAATTTATTCAATGTTAACATAAACTAGAAGACACTAGCTACGGGGCCCTACTAGTTACGCACCCCATGTAAGGTGAGAGATGGTACTTTATCGCTTACTATACCATCTAGCTGGCCTTATTGGATAATCTCCTTAGTCGCTTACTACTTCCCGTAGGATAGGTAGCCATATCTGACGTTTTTAGTTTCCAAGTTCGGGTAGGCCCCACACACGTGCGCCATTTAAGACACCTAAACTAAAAGACCTACTTCCAGGTGGACTCCTCGACTCAAGCCACTTAAGACCCAAGGAAGCGGACTATACGCGAAGATTATTAAGTTTGTACCCCATTAGCCATTAATACCTTTCCCTATTGGGATAAAGTGGGCTACGTTATTAAGTCCTTCCCGATTACTATACGCACACAATTTATCATCACGGGTTCCTGTTGTTAATAATGTTTCACATCAATAACCTACTAAGTCCAACCCTAACTTTTAATTATGAGTTCTATATAAATTAATATAATTTAGGAAAGTTATATCCTCCATACCCTAGGACATTTATTTGATTATTTCCCTAATTGGACTTAGTATTTAAACAACAATCAATACCCATTTATCCTCTTTTTATTTCATTGACTTCTGTTCATAGATTAATTGCCATTTATAACCATAACGATCATATTTTCCTAAGTCAATCATAATATTCCTAATTTACTTTTTATTACCATTGATTATAATTAATGCCATTTATGAGCCGAACGACCATAATTTTCCTAAGGCGTTAATTCACAATGGATATCCTTATCTTATCAGATCCGAATATATCTATTTGTTGTACCCCAAAAGATATTACTAACCTTATTTATTTATTTATTTATTGCCTGTTATATATATACACATGTATTTTTGTACGAGGCCACCCACATTAAGTTGACCATTGTGGATGCTGGATTAGCCGGTCGGTTCCAGGAAGACTTATACCACAAGTTGAACTTAATCTCGTGTCTTAGTATAGTTATATTTACGCTCTAGACCCCTCACATTAAGTTGACAACCTGTGGATGCTGGACTTGCCGTTCAGTTCTGGACAGACTTCTACCACAAATTGAGCCTAATCTCGTGCCTAAATGCATTTTAAATTAAATTCCCTAATTGGGGTTTGCAACATTAATCCTAATATATCTTAGGAGTTGTAACAATTTTACTTAATTTGCATATTAAATTTACTTTCCCCAAATCATTATTGCTTACAATGTTTATTTGTGTATTTGTAGTCCTATTTATAGCAAATAATCACATTAATTGCTACAATGGTCACAACAAATGTATTAATTTAATGTGGATTACATTCACAAGTATGATTCTATAAACGAATACCATTTAAACATTCAATATAATGTATATTTTGTCATTTTATGTAGATTCAGACGAATGATATACATTTATATTTTTATATTTTTATGCAGTCAACGTAGTTATCTTTCTTTGTTATTATGATTTATTGTTAGATTTAAAATTTTGGTTTCATTAATAACCAAATCTTCCTTTTTGCATTCAGTCTTGCCTAAAGGTTCCAAATCTTACAAAAGAGTTATGCTAGAAAGCCAGGAAAACAACGCCAGGGAAGTTTGGCTTCAACTGTAATTCATGGGGTACCCTTCATTTTGAACGATCTATTAAATCCGGATAAATCTGAACTGTTTATTTTGAAACCCTGACAATTAGCCCTAAATAATTTCGGGCTTTCTAGCATTAGCGCTTACAAAAAGACTATTAATTATAATTATTGTAAATTATGCCTGATAAATGGAATAGACATATTTCAAAATCACAAGAAATATATATATATGTTATGTATATTTTGGTATAGTTGATGTATAATATGCAGAAATATGTACATTTATATTTATACGCACGTTTGCACAACTTTTCCCTTTTTCAAATTTTTGTCATATTCTTTGTGAATTCAAAATAATGTCTTTTTGTTCAAAAAGAAGAAAACAACATATTTACAACAATTAAACCAAAACCTCAACAACATTGAACACAAATAGGCATATATCTTTTTTAATTTATTTAAAAGCACATAATTCAACATTGCATCTTTTTAATCAAAATCACATAATTTATTTTTTTAACATTGAAACTAGAGATTTGGAAGAAAACTACATCTAAACAATGTTATTGGGACTAATTTCCAAATCTTCAGTGTTTTACAACAACCACAATATAATTTCCAACATAATTGTAAGCAATATGTATAAACAATTTAAGTAAACCTACGATTTATATTATTCCTGACTACAATTCAAAATTTCCAAGTTTTGACAATATTTATTAGCAGATCCGATAGGTGCCAATTCAAATTTAAAAATATTATGAACAAATCTAATGATAATAGGCTTATATTTTGAGATCTAATTCAAGCGAGATAAATATGCTATTATAACTTTGTATATAAACTTCTCACTCACATAAATGCATCCAAATATGAATAACCTTTTAGGTATGCAATTCCCAAATTCTTATAAATCTACAATTAATCTGAAAAGGGGATACTTTCAGATCTGCAAATATGCAAGAAAATAGGAAAAGAGGGGAGGTTTTGATGTAGAATAGATTTGTCGTCAGTTCATGTTCTTTACTGTTTAGATCTGATAATCTCTTTCAATTCTATATGATTTATATTTGATTGATTGTATATGAATATATTTTTGATTAAGAAATTTGATTGGAAGAGAAAGGGAAATGCCAGAGCTTCGCTGCTGCCTACAGATTTGTGTGGAAAAGAATGCGGCCTTACGCCTTTATTTATAGGAGTGAAATTGGTCATGAACAGTTAGATTTATTTAAATAAACATTCGTCCGTTTATATTATATAATGTAATGAAATTGCCTCTCAAAACCTAGTTATCACTGGGCTGGTCAAAGAGGGAAAGATATATATATATATATATAATTCTATTTATTTATTTTCGTCCGTTTTCGTATTTCGTATTTCATCTGTAACCTTTTCATACAGACTATGTTTTTGAAACTCCAAACATGAAAGTTAACTAGAATTCCGAGACGAACGCATCAGTTAAAGTTTCATGGTCAAATTCCATCGTTTGCAGAAATTTCTATTTTTGATAATCTAATTAAATAACTAATTTATTGTCAAAATTCCGGGTTGTTACATTCTTTTCCCCTTAAAAGGAATTTCGTTTGGAAATTCTGACACCTAGTTATCCTATCCTACATAACCAATTTGTGTACATCCACTTTGCAACCATGTGTATATGTGCACGGCGTACATAATGCATTAAAACCATAAAATATGCATTCAATATGATTCTAAATTGGGCCCTCTATATGTATGCATTGAAATTTTGAAACACATTTGAAAATAGGATGCAAAACATCCTAAATATACTGGCAGTTCTATATGAATGCAAAGTTTGAAAATTCTTTTCATCCATTACCCTCACACAACTATGAATAGAACTGTGAAGCAACCAATCTTGCATCCAAACCCTACTATCCAAAACGTCACGCAATCTAATTGTTTCCTATTTAATTTCTCCTAAACCAGAAAAAAGAGATCAAAGCAAAGAATTTTAATGTTTCCTCCGCTTACAAATATTCCATTTCCCACCCTACAGTGGAATTTTCACCTTAGTTACCCAAAAGACTCCAAAAATTTCCATCTGTAGATGGTAAAGGAGACTTAAAACAAACTTTAAAACATAAAACGAGTTGATTAATAACTCACGAGCATTGTCGACAAGGTATGGGAGCAACGTTTTCAAGGCTAAAATAGCATTTTCCTTGTTGTCGTTAACTTTTTTTTATCGTATCGTCAGTCCTACTGCACCGCTAAAACGCGCACACAAACTATCCAAACATCTTCCTTACAATAATCATATGACCAAAAATCAAAAAAATTCACAAAAATAAATTTCTTCTTAAATACTTCTTATATTTATTTTTAATTTTTTTTCTCAATACCGTTTCACTTTCCATATGAGATTCGTATAAAAAAATCAAAATTACGGTAACGTGCATTTTGTGCCATTCAAATCATCTGTTCTAATGTAAAACAGACGTTTAAATATGCAAAAATTGTTGTATTAAAATTTTGCATTTCGGGCAAACCGAAATAAAAGACAGTGATTCAGTAAAAAATTAAAAATGATAAAAAGTCTTTTTTTTCAACAATGATTTCTAAAATTTTCAAAAATGTATTTTTCAGAATCTTAAACGATTCAAGTCACATGTTAGTGAAAAAGGAAGCCAGTCACGCAGCGAAAGCTGAAATCACACACAAAAAGACCAACATAAATTTTAGCTTAACAAAGAACGACAATTTATTTATTTCTATACCTGTGATGAAAACAACGCAAAACCGGTCCTTTGCTAAAATTTATCCAACACAAAATTCTATAATTTTCAGCTCTAGGACAACTATTAGTTTAGATAGGAAATGAAATTTCATTCAAATAGGCATGCGTGAATGAAATAAACATTTCCAAACTTAGAAATCTCATTAAAATGCAATTTTAAAGGCAACAAACACTAACAAGTACAAATCCACCACAATGCCAAGAACCCAATGCTGGAAATGAAAAAAAACAAAGACAAAACAACAACACCGAAACTCCCAATACAATGGCTATAAACAACGAGATTTCTTACTCCACGGCTGGAGTTTAAACCAAGTTTTATGATCTTTAATTAACCAAATCATGGTAGAAAAATACTCAATCTCGCATTATAAACATTGCTGGTGTTGTTGGAGGTTCCCACATTGCATAAAGACAAAATGGATAGGTAAAATTACAAAAATTAACTCCATGAGACAAAACACAAGAACAACAAGCTGAATCAAATATAATGTGGAACTAAATGATGGTTACACCATCGATCAAGTAAAAGATTAATTTCCGCATAATGAGACAAGTCTAGTCATAACTTCTCATCTATAAAACGATGTGCTAAATGGGTCACACGTCTCCATGGGCAGTTTAAACATAGATTCCCAAACTCAAAAACTGACCTTAAGAAAAAGAGATTTGCTGCAAAAATCTCCTAAGCCGGTCAAAAAAAGAGCATACAAATCCACGTAAAACATGGATGCCTCTAAAACTCTCATCGAGATTTTCCTTAGAAAAACTATCCAAAGATAGCTTAATCTTCATCTCTGAAATGGTGATCGCCTTTGAAAGAACCTATTCCAACAAGGTATAGTAAATGCGGGTGTAGCATGGACAACAATCTTATTCTAAGATCTCAAAGCAATGGATCAATGTAAGTCCAATTGCCACGACTAATTTTCTTAGCCTTAGAACGATGGGACCTTTTTGCTCATTTCGATCCGCCCAAATGATCTCTCCCTAAGAATGAGACTTAAATGGTGTGAGTAAGATCGAATAACATAAATAGGTATTATGGACTAAAAAATGGTCGGAGAGAAGAAATTAGATCTTGGAGAACTAGTAAAGCAAGATCTAATGCACAAACTAGCGCAGAGAAGAAGATACGAGGCAGAAATAAAGAAAGAGAAGAAGGATAGGAATATGGTTCGGCTAGATGAGGAAGGAAGGACAAAAGAAGGAAGTTAAGGGCGTAATTTGGGCGTAACTTTTACAGTTGAGCCCTAGGTTCAAGTTGCAACAAAACTCATTGACTAATCGATCATTCTTGCATAACGCTAGACCGTCAACTATTAGGTGGGCTTTGGACAAAGATTGAACCTTGACCTTACTAGGACGGATTAAAATATTAATCGTCCTGCGTCATCTTTTAAGATTTGATGAGATACGAAAAATGCTTATCCTCATCATGACGATATCGAAGACCATAGTCAAATTCCGAACCAACTCCAAAGATTCCAAGTAGACTCAACAAAAGGCTGCGACCACATGATGAACGAATGAATTTCAAAAATAATTCAACTAGAGATCCGTAATATAAACTAAAATTGATTTTCCCCTTACCTAACTGACAACAAACATACGATTCATGATATCAAATACCCCAAAAATCAAGACGAAGAATTCTTCCCTAGCCTTTTCGAATAAAAATTTAAAACTTTTCTAAAAAAGGGATTTATTATAAACTAACAGTTTGTTATTTATAAATCCAATTTACTATCACTATTATTATTTATATTCTAGTTTAAATTACAAGCTGGAAAACATTTTCAAGTTCAAAAATGTTGAAGCTTTAAAATCTTAAGGATTAATTGTGATAATTTCAATAGATTACCCAATATATATAGGAAGAGGGATACCAAAAATCACAAGGAATGGATATTTAATATTCTTAAGTTTAGTGGCATATTCCTTGTTATGTCTAATTCCTTCCTTCCTACCAATCAGATTATATTTATTAAAATTACACAAGTCCTAATATTTTTGAAATACGAGTAGATTAAAATTTAAAAATCAAATCTTTATAAAACTATGCCTTTACAAAACCATTTTCTGAAACTGTATTTCAAAACTTTCAAAATCAATTTTTATTTTTCCAAATAATTTTTAAAAAAATAAAATTTCCTCGAATACAAGGCCAAGAACTCAAATGAATATTTCAATAAAGGTAAATTTAGAAATTCAACGAAGTAACGAATGGATATAGCTCGTAATTATATTTCTAATGGATACGACATGCTAACGTGAGCCTTTCCCATTTTGGATCGAGAAATGGTCTTAACCGGAACTACCAACGAAACCAAAAACCAAAAATCATGACTATTTTGGTTGTAGCTAGATTTTTGTCCATTCTCCAAACTCGAATCAACGGAATCCACCATATGTCGTCCTCATGCTCTTCCCGACGAGATCGCCAACGTACTGTGGTGGTAAGACAAAATTGGTTAGAAACCCGAACTAAACATACTTCAACTCTTAGTCGCTTAAAGCCCAATTTATATAATTAGGCCCATAATTAATTCATAGTTGAAATAAATTAAATTATAGTAATAAAGAAGAAGAAAAAAAGAAAAGAAAATCGTATTACTTTCGCATATGAGTCCTAATTTAACTAATTCCTCTAATCGTTTAACCTAAGCTCTGATACCAAATGTAACACCCTACACCTTTCTGTGCCCAAATTTCGACAAAAATCGAAACTCGAACACATCCTAGAATGGAGCATGTAAATCTGGTACTTGCAAATAAATGAGCATGAGCATAATCGGAGTATGATAAGATAACTCACAGTGGAAACAAAATAGGATAAACTAGTATTAACTCAAGTAACTACCTTTTTAAAGTAAGTCACTTTGCCAATACCGAGCATGAGAGAGAACGAAAAACGAAAGCCAAACTTAAACAACTGTGAGAACCTAGCCTTTGTAGAAAACCTGGGTGGTTGTAATAAGGAGAGGGTCAGAACAATAAGATTCTGGTGAACTGAAAACGTACAACACAGATTATAAAACACAGTGTATCCCGTTTGGTTCAACCCAATATGTATACCTAATAAGGTTAGTGATTCTAACTTATCCTTGTAATTACTTACGCACGACTCTACTAATCTTTCCAAAGTAGTATTACCAAAGTATGATACCGAGGTAAAACGTTTATGCATATATTCATGAAGTCTTTGTACTAGAACATGGCTGGTTATTTAATCGAAGGTAGACCCCTAATTATGGAGTTTATATATATATATATATATATATATATATATATATTCATTAACTAATCCATTATTAATCAATGCCTTATTATTAATGATAGATATGGTGAATTCTCCCTGATTTCTTAAGACCCTAGGCGGACCTATTGGTCACTTATTATTCCTCGATAATTTATTCAATGTTAACATAAACTAGAAGACACTAGCTACGGGGCCCTACTAGTTACGTATACCCCGTGTAAGGTGAGAGATGGTACTTTATCGCTTGCTATACCATCTAGCTGACCTTATTGGATAATCTCCTTAGTCGCTTACTACTTCCCATAAGATAGGTAACCATATCTGATGTTGTTAGTTTCCAGGTTTGGGTAGGCCCCACACAAGCGTGCCATTTAAGACACCTAAACTAAAAGATCTACTCTTAGGTGGACTCCTCGACCCCAAGCCACTTAAGACCCAAGGAAGCGGACTATACGCGAAGATTATTAAGTTTGTACCCCATCATCCATTAGTACCTTTCCCTATTGGGATAAAGTGGGCTACATTATTAAGTCCTTCCTGATTCGTTTCTCTTCACGGAAATACTATACGCACACAATTTATTGTCACGGGTTCCTATTGTTAATAATGTTTCACATCATTAACCTACTAAGTCCAACCCTAACTTTTAATTATAAGTTCTATATAAATTAATATAATTTAGGAAAGTTATATTCTCCATACCCTAGGATATTTATTTAGTTATTTCCCATATTAGACTTAGTATTTAAACAACAATCAATACCCAGTTATCCCCTTTTTATTTCATTTACTTCTGTTCATAGATTAATTGCCATTTATAACCATAACGATCATATTTTCCTAAGTCAATCATAATATTCCTAATTTCCTTTTTATTACCATTGATTATAATTACTTCTGTTCATAGATATGGTGGATCCTCCCTAATTGCTTAAGACCCTAGGCAGACTTATTGGTCACTTATTATTCCTCGATAATTTATTCAACGTTAACATAAACTAGAGGGCACTGGCTACAGGCCCTACTAGTTAAGGCTTTCGTCATTCACGCATTAACCCATATCCTTTGTAAGGTGAGAGATGGTACTTTATCTCTTGTTATACCATCTAGCTGACATTATTAGAAAATCTCCTTATTCGCTTACTACTTCCTGTAGGATAGGTAGCCATATCTGACGTTTTTAGTTTCCAGGGTTGGGTAGGCCCTACACACACATGCCATTCATTACCCCTGAACTGAAAGACCTACTCTCAGGTAGACTCCTCCACCCGAGCCACTTAAGACCCAAGGAAGCGGACTATACACAAAGAATATTAAGTTCGTACCCCATTAGCCTTTAATACCTTTCCCTATTG
This sequence comes from Allium sativum, assembly GCA_030737875.1. Taxonomy (NCBI): domain Eukaryota; kingdom Viridiplantae; phylum Streptophyta; class Magnoliopsida; order Asparagales; family Amaryllidaceae; genus Allium; species Allium sativum. Next base: position 201,600,866 of record CM060918.1, read on the forward strand.
GGATAAAGTGGGATACGTTATTAAGTCTTCCCCGTTTAGTTTCTCTTCACGGAAATACTATACACACACGATTTATCATCACGGGTTCCTATGGTTAATAGTGTTTCACATCATTAACCTACTAAGTCCAACCCTAAATTTTAATTACAAGTTCTATACAAATTAATATAAATAAGGAAAGTTATATCCTCCTTACCCTAGCATATTTATTTGATTATTTCACCAATTGGACTTAGTATTTAAACAACAATCAATACCCATTTATCCCCTTTTTATTTTGTTTACTTCTGTTCATAGATTAATTGCCATTTATGACCATAACGGTCATATTTTCCTATGACAATCATAAAATTCCTAATTTCCTTTTTATCACCATTGATTTTAATCAATGCCATTTATGAGAGAACGACCATAATTTTCATAAGGCATTAATTCACGATGGATATCCTTATCTTATTAGTCCCGAATATATCTATTTTGTGTACCCCAACAGACATTACTAACCTTGTTTATTTATTTATTTATTTATTTATTTATTAATTGCTTGTTATATATATGTATATACAAATATTTGCGTACCAGACCTCCCACATAAAGTTGACCACTTGTGGATGCTGGAGTTTCCGGTCAGTTCCGGGCAGACTTCTACCACAAGTTGAACTTAACCTCGTGTCTTAGTACAGTTATATTTATGCTCTAAACCCCTTACATTAAGATGACCACCGGTGGAAGCTAGATTTGTCAGTTGTTTCCGGGGAGACTTCTACCACAAGTTGAACCTAACCTCTTGTCTAGATGCATTTGAAATTAAACTCTCTAATTGGTGTTTAGAACATTATATCTTAGGAATTGTAACCATTTTACTTAATTTCCCTTTTAAGTTTACTTCCCCAAATCATCATTGCTTACAATGGTTATATATCTATTTGTGGTCCTATTTATAGCAACCAATCACATTAATTGCTACAATGGTCACCACAAATGTATTAATTTAATATGGATTACATTTACATGTATGATTCCATAAATGAATACCGTTCAAACATTCAATATAATGTATACTTTGTCATTTTACGTAGATTCGGATGGATGATACACACACACACACACATATATATATATATATATATATATATATATATATATATTTGCGCAGACATCGTATTTATCTTTCTTTATTATAATTATTTATTGTTAGATTTAAAATTTTGGTTTCTTTAATAACCAAACCTTTCTTTTTTGCATTCAATCTTACTTAAAGGTTCCAAATCATTTCAAAAAGACCGTTAGTTATAATTACTGTAAATTAGCCTGATAAATGGAATGGACATATTTCAAAATCACAAGAAATATATACATGTTATGTATATTTTGGAATAGTTGGTGCAAACTACGCACAAATATGTACATTTATATTTATACGTACATTTGCACAACTTTTCCATTTTTCAATCTTTTTGTCATATTCCTTGTGAATTCAAAATAAAGTCTTTTTTTCTAAAGAAGAAAATGGCATATTTACATCAATTAAACAAAAACCTCAACAACATTGAACACAAATAGGCATGTGCCTTTTTTTAAATTTAAAATCACAAAATTCAACAATGCATCTTTTTAATCAAAATCATATAATCTATTTTTTTAACATTGAAACTAGAGATTTAGAAGAAAACTACATCTAAACAATGTTATTGGGACTGATTTCCAAATATTCAGTGTTTTACAACAATCACAATATAATTTCCAACATAATTGTAGGCAATATGTGTAAACAATTTAAGTAAACCTACAATTTATATTATTCCTAACTACAATTCACAATTTCCAAGTTTTAACAATATTTATTAGCAGATCTGATAGGTGCCAATTCAAATTCAACAATATTATGAACAGGTCTGATGATAATAGGCATATATTTTGAGATCTAATTCAAACGAGATAAATATGCTATTATAACTTTGTATATAAACTTCCCACTCATCTGAAAGCATCCAAATCTGAAATCTGAATAACCTTTTAGGAGTAAAATTCCCAAATTCTTATAAATCTACAATTAATCTGAAAAGGGGTTACTTTCAGATCTGTAGATATGTAAGAAAATAGGAAAAGAGGGGAGGATTTGATATAGAATAGCTTAGCCGTCAGTTTATGTTCTTTTCCATTTAGATCTGATAATCCCTTTCAATTCTATATGATTTATATTTGATTGATTGTATATGAATATAATTTTGATTAAGAAATTTGATTGGAAGAGAAAGGGAAATGGCAGAGCTTCGCTGTTGCCTACAGATTTGTAAGGAAAAGAATGCGGCCTTACCAATTTATTTATAGGAGCGGAATTGGCCATGAACCGTTAGATTTGTTTAAATAAACATTCGTCTGTTTATATTATATAATATAACGAAATTGTCCCTCAAAGCCTAGCCGTCACTGGGCTGATCAAAGAGGGAAAGATATATATAACTATTCTATTTATTTATTTCCATCTATTTTTCGTATGTCGTCAGCAACTTTTTCATACGGACTCCGTTCGTGAAACTCCAAGCATGAAATTTGACTAGGATTCCGAGACGAACACATCGGTTAAAGTTTCATGGTCAAATTCCATCGTTTGCAAAAAAATCCTATTTTTGAGAATCTAATAAATAAATAATCAATTTTCAAAATTACGAGTTGTTACTGTTGGGTTTATTGATCTAATCAAATTACCCAATGATTCGATTTAACAAAGTTAAACCTATGATCAATGCAATAAAGAGGTAAATCAAATTAATTAGGTTATTTTTTTACCTGCCGTGTTGAAATCAGCCCATGCTTCGAATCGGAAGGAATTGATACTTCGAATCTGAGCAAGACGTAGCTCCTTACCTCCAAAGGTATCTACACGAACAAGGTCCTTGATTGTCATACGAACCGAAGGAGAAAAAGAGGTTTTGGTGGTGCTAGCCGCTAGTCTAGGTTTTGATTTTAGGGTTTTATAAAAAAAATTGGGACGTATATTTTATCCGCGTATCATATATAAAGGAAATAGAATACCCTTATTTAATACACGTGTTTCCAATAAACAAGGAATAGTTCCTTATACCCACTCAAACCAAAATATCAACGGTTGATATTTCGTTTTACCCTTAAATAAAACCAGTGTTCCCCTTACAATGTTCTAAGTGTGTGACCCATAGGTTATTACAACGTTAACAATGATTTAAATGGTATTTAAAATCATAAACAGTGATTGGCATCTAGCAATACGTCGCTGCTACCTACATTATAAAAAGATCAACGATTCGATAAAACCTTTATGTGACCAGTGTATCAATGTAATATAATCTTTTTAACTAATATATCCAGGATTAAACTCGAAACATGGATCATATCATCCCCTTTATAATTTAATCTGTTTATCTTGATCGATGAGTAGACTATTTAAAACAAATCAATATTTGAGCATGGCCATGCATTTCACAGTCTCACTCAATCAAGAGGCCCATGGATATCACCATAAATATTGTGGGGTTAAATTCCATTTAGATCATTCATAATTTTCATTCGATTCGAGATGTATCCAATAATCATCGTTATCGTCACTCTGTTACGAGTAACTTTGGATGATATCAAAACACAAATATCTCCGAATAAAATTATAATGAGTTCAGGTTTGAGGACCATTACTGTAACGATCGGGAATTCCGCTCGATCCGAATCAGTCGCTAAACCGACCAAGACCGTTCGAAACCCCTGATTGTTTTGAGAACACGACAAATAAGAACACAAACAGAAGAACATTTCATTGTATATTACAACACTTCATCAGAATACAAGGATATACAGAGTATGAACAAATAATATACATCATAAATTATCAGAGATTACAATACATTACATAGCAGCGGACAATACACAACTGAAAGAGATATACGGATACAAAGCTTTTCGGATATCGTTCCAGCTGTAAACCAGGTTCCTATGAATATAAATCTGCAAAACCAAAACTACTAGCTGCCCGTGCGGAAAATAGTGGCACCCAGAGTTTAGGTTAAAACAAAAAACTCCGGGTCAGTCATGTGACTGGTGTGAGAACTAAAACAGTTATTAATCTTTATTTTAAAGTTAGGTAAATCAAGGGACCACGTCGTATAACACGGAACGGGTTTCCTCCCAAGAATACCAGTGCATAAAATAACAGCGCAATGCTAAATAAAGAACAATGAAGCTATTATAAGACCCAGGTCCCATCACACAATGCAACACAAGCTGGAGGATAGGGTTTTACCTTATAATAGCCAAAGAATGCTTGATACGTTAAATTTCATCTTTTATTATTACTATAAGTGTATAGTGTCAAAACAATTTCAATCATAAGTATCAATCATAGGCGGCATAAGTGCCCCATCCCACTATGTCGCCATATATAGGTTCTACAATCAAAACCGCACATGTCACGTATTGGAAGTTGGATTTCCATCTGTGAACCGAGGCAAGGGATCGTCCTCCGCCGAATTCGAGACGCTCTAGCCCGTGTCTCAGGAACAGCCGCAACTGCCCCTTGGATCGTCAGGGCCGGTCTACCGATGTGGATTAAAATGCCTGAACACTGCGTTTCCCCACCCTACGGGGTGTCAATGAGTCCAATGACTCCATCAGTCCCGGATCGACCGATATATCCGGGGCGCCTCGCAACAGCAACAACCACATAAGTCAAACTCGTCAGGGCGTGTAAAACCACTGACGCCACTTCTAGCTAGAAGGAAACGCATGCCCTCCCTGAAGTCCTCTCCCATTTCTGGTCCACTACCGAGGTGTGAGGCTCGCGAATCAACGCTACACAAAGCTATGCCACACAGGCCGTGCTTTGATCATCACCCACAAGACTTTGCTTTTCAACAGAAGCCTTCATCATTTGCCACTTAGGCATGCCACACAGGCAATTCACCCCAGGCATTTGATATCCATCAATATATAACCCCTGAGCTCGTACGTCTCAGAGAAGGGCGTTAAGCAAGAGAATAAATTCTCCGCCGCCAAACAGATATATACTTAATAGAAATCAATCACACAGAATAAAATCCAATGTCAGACACACAGTCCATTTACAAATTCGTTCTGGGTCTGAACGAAACCGGAGGCACCTAGTACCCCGCATATCCATCGATCTCCAAGTACGTCTGGACGATCACCAACTGATTCCCTCCTCTTGGGTGTACGGCCCAATCAAGATCATCAGTAATTATCCAAACGACGTGAAGACCTCCGGTCTTCAACCACCGTCTTCATCCTCGACACCACGTCGAATCAGTTATTCAGAATTGGATAAACCCGGTCTTTCTGAATAACTCGCGTATATAATAAACAAGTGTTACACAACCACAACATACGCCTCATTCCAATTCAGAATATTCTTTTATTCAAATATTCTTATACTTTGGGAAAGGTTACCATTAATTTTATCAAAGATAAATTCTTTAAATTTATCCTTTAATCTTCCTTTGAATATCAATTCAAATTAGTCGGGATTAGCGAACCACACCGAAGTAATCATTTATTTTATTTCCCAAACCCAACCTATTCATCCCATGAAGTAAAACTGGTCATACTTCATATCTAACACCATGGTCTTATCGGTAAATTCAATTATCATTTCACGTTCAAATTTAATTAAAGATTTAACTATCGCCTGGAGCAAAACTGGTGATACTCCATTCTCGACCATTTCAATCTAATTAAAGGTTCATTAAAACTCCGCTTGGTTTTAATCTTCCTGTCTTTAACTGGGTTAAAGAATCAATGTCATTTAAAACACGGTTCACGATAAACCCAAAATCACATTCCATTCTATTCCAATTAAATACCATTTAATTGGTATGCTTCATTTAATCTAAATAAAAAGATTTAATCTTTTTCTCAACTGGGTTTAAGAACCGTGTTAATGAACACACCATCACAACAAACCCAAATCAAATTTGATATTAAATACAAGGCTCTGAATAGAAAATATATCGGCTTATATTCAATATCAAATTCTACGACCAACAAATATCGTATTGGAAATAACGATATAAATATGTCTTTCAAATTTCCATAACAATATCTGTATAATCACGAAATCCAACACCGAAATATTCCAAAGACAATTTCGATTCAAATCCATTCCAATTCAATTATTGGAAATTCTGGTTATTTTCAAAACCATTTCAAATCCACTTTATTTATTTTAAAAATAAATAGAATTATAATTCTAGTTCAAAACTAGTTCATTTCGATAAAAATCTATTTTTATCCTTTCAAATATGGAAATTTTCATCCTAATTCTTCACAAATCATTTCTTATGATTTTACATAAATTATTACTATTTTTAATAATTTTATCAAGGCCCGTACAGTCGATTTCCATCAACGGCCATCGAACTGCACTTACATCGACCTTTTCCAAATTTGATTTGGACATAATTCCAAATCCAACCGTTAGATTTCAAATCTCTAATATTCTTTAGAAAGCTATTTTCGATACGAACCCAACGGTTCTAGTTTTAGGAGAATCCGACGGTCAGATCTCCCGCAATGTCCACTCGAAGTCAATGGTCGAAATTCACGAACTGCCGCGGCGCGTTCTATTCAGGCCATTCTGTATATATATATATATATATATATATATATATATATATATATATATATATATATATATATATATATATTTCGTCGATTTCCTTTCAAAACGTATTTTATAAATCATTTAAATTCGTTTTCAAAACGATTTCAACTTCCTTTTCAATTTCAAATCAAGATTGAATTTTTCAATATAAATTCGTTTTAATTTCATTTCAAATCGATTTCAATTTAATTTCAATTTAATTCGAATTTCAATTCATTTCAATTTAATTCGAATTTCAATTCATTTCAATTTAATTTGAATTTCAATTTATTTCAATTTATTTCAATTTAATTCGAATTTTGAAATCACTTTCGATATAATTGAAAAATGAATAAAATCGTTATAAATATCGTTCACGTCAAAATGGCGTCAATCTAATCAACACGGCTTTTGTTCAACACATGAATGTTTATTCTATTCGACATATGAATATTTTTCAATTCAACACATGAGTTTATTTTCAATTCAACACATGAATTTATTTTCAATTCAACACGTGAATTTATTTTCTATATTGGAATGATGCCCAATCAATTAGCATATAATGTTAATTATATGGATTTTCTACAACACATGTATATAATAGCAACGATAAATAATCAACCATCATCCAAAGTGCACCGCGCAACTGCATAAGCATTAAATATAAATAATTAACGCTTACACAGTCTGTCAACCCATCGATTGACATACAACTAAACAATCGGGATTAGTGTACGTCAAATATCATCCCAATACCCGTGTGGGGTTTCAAATCAACAAACACAGATTTTTATTTGTGTAGTTGGGTGATGTGTAAAATTTATCGTCCCAATCAATATCAGTCAAATCAGTGTATATAAACAAATCGTCCGATTCGTTTATTACTATTTATTTTATATACACGTTAAAAATCATATTTTTAACTATAAAATATTTTATTTCATTTCACATCCCACAATCAAATTTCACAACACAGCAATCAAACAAACAAGTCATCCATGGTCTGTGGACGACGGGTGTCGGGTGCTGCTAAGCACCGTCTGCATCCTAGTATATATTTTTAACTAGAAAACAAAATTTAAAGTGAGAAGTTCTCACATTTGGGTTCCACTCCTCCATTCTTTCTGAAATTCTGATCGATTGAATTTGCCTGCAATGCCAACACAGTCTTCTCTATGTTGTTCATATTAAAAATCACATTTTTATTATCACTACATGTACATAAAAAAACCATACCTTTTATATTAATAAAAATCAAACTTTTCTATAATAAAAATTAAATATTTTCCTTGATAAAAATTTAGTTTTTGTCGAAGTAAAGAAAACGTATTATTACCGATGTGAAAATCATATTTTTAAATCCATATCGTTCATATGAACATCATAACTTTACTAAGCTAACAATCCTAACTTTATCGAAGTAAAAACCCTAGCTTTATATTTTTAAAACAAGGAATACTTATGTTAAAACTGAAATTAGAAATAAATATCACAAAAACTCACATTTTCATAGGGGAAATGGGAAATGGGGATCGTGGGGCTTTGCCGGAGCTGCGGCGGCACTGGAAGAGGGTGGCGTGGTTTCCTAGGAAGTGCGGCGGTTTTTTGTTCTTCGATTGGAGGAGGTGCGTCAGGACTTCGATTGGGTAAGAGGAGGGAAGTGCGGTGGCCCACGGTGGATTTGGGGGGGGGGGGTGACTGGTGGCGCAGTGTCGATGGAGGGTGGACTGAGGCGCGATCGAGTTTTGGGTTTCCCCTCTTTTTTAATCTAAATCTGAGATCCCTCGTGGAAAACAAAGGGGGGCTGAGCGGATTTCTAGTTTGACCAAGGACCTAGGGTTTAGAATTTATTTTATTATTATTTAATTATCCCCAAAAATCAACTTTTTAATACGAACCCCGAACGAGACCCAATGACTGTCGTCCATGGCTAATTACCCCCATTCCGAACACAATGAGATATGTATCGTAGGCTGATTCGATCGTTTCAATCAGTTTTCATCAAAATCAAAATATAACTCTATATATTGAATTTGAACGCACATTTCAATTTACTGGGGCCACATACTAACTGGAAAAATTCCTTAAAAATATTTTCTAGCTTCGTATTGACGATATGGTCCTAACAAAACTATTTTCATCAAATTCTGAGACCGTTTGAAAAATGGTCATTTTCCAGTCGATTAAAAACAACTAAAACTGGTCAAAAGCGTTTTCCTTCGCCACGCTCACATATTGATTCGAAAAATTACGAATTTTGGAATCTAGTAATAACTTGACATCACGGATCCAACAAAAGTGGTTTCGTCGAAAACCGAGGTCATTTGCAAAATTTCCATTTTTAAGGGCCAGAATTCCATAGCGACTATTCTGAATTTTCAACTGGACGTAACTTTTTATCCCCACTATGAAATTTCGATTTTTCAGATTCGTTGTAAAGATATTCTCAATTAGATTCTAATATTTTTGGTTTCACTAAAATCCGGTTTATTTTGCACCCGGTACATTCATTTGAAGTTTGAAATTGATTTTTCAAACTACGGCGCCATTTTCAATTCCTTTTATAATTTAATATATATATATTCTAACAACGATCAATATATATATATACGTCTATTTCTATTCAAACTAAATTTATCGTCGTTATTATTTAAAATAATTCATTTTAAATAATCAAAATCCATCAAAATCGCCAAAATAAAATTTTTAAATTGGCTCAGATTTCCGGGTTATTACAATCTCCCCCACTTAAAACTTTTCGTCCTCGAAAAGGAACGAAGCCGAAAGTTGTTTTACAAACCAACTCAACTTTCATTATTTTTATTACGGCCTGAGTTCTTCAACTTTTCAGATTCTAAGATTTTTTCAAATTTTTCAAAAATTTAGCTAACACCCTAAATTTTCGCCATAACCTCCCCTGCACCGGGGACTTCGGGATATTTCATATAGCCTCCCATGGCCTTCTTCAATCCAAAAGAAAAAGAAAAAGCCAATCGGCTCATAAAATCATCCAAACCCAAAGAAATACAATAAACATGTACCTATTTGTCAGGCAAACAATTTTATTCCTCTTCTCTAGCCTCCTTGCAATGACCTATTCAATGTAAGTACATGTATATGCATGCAAATGCGATAAATTTTCAATACAATTCACTATTTGGTTCAATTTGGCTAAATGGTTCAAATTAATTAATCAAACAATAATTAAACAACACAATCAGCAATCAATTAGTTGATTAGCTTTACAAATTCATAACTTTGATACATAGTCCAAAAATCAGTTTTTTGATGCCAAATCACAACAATAAGCCCTATCTAGTTTTGGTTTTCACACCAGTCTAATGGAAATATATAAATATCACACCTTCGAAACTCGAAAACAGACTACTAATGTCGTATGTCATCAGTAGAATCATGCCCGGGCGATTAGGGTGTGACTCTATATCCACCAAATATATTAAAACTTCGAATACACGCGGATCAGACGCATACGCAAAATCTTTATATACTGGATAGTCCAAATCAATATGAATAAATATTCAAATACGAATAATTGAATTAAATTTTCAAAACAAAACTTGTTTTCATTTTCAAAAATATACTCTTTACACTCGTTCTAGGATACTACTGATCCCATCTCTAACGAGTCATTCTCATTGGATATTACTAATCCATTTTCTGATGAATTCTTTCGTTTGGTTCTAACGTGTCTTTTTCTCCGAGCTCTGTAAACAAAAGCTCTGATACCAAGATGTAACGATCGGGAATTCCGCTCGATCCGAATCAGTCGCTAAACCGACCAAGACCGTGCGAAACCCCTGATTGTTTTGAGAACACGACAAATAAGAACACAAACAGAAGAACATTTCATTGTATATTACAACACTTCATCAGAATACAAGGATATACAGAGTATGAACAAATAATATACATCATAAATTATCAGAGATTACAATACATTACATAGCAGCGGACAATACACAACTGAAAGAGATATACGGATACAAAGCTTTTCGGATATCGTTCCAGCTGTAAACCAGGTTCATGTGAATATAAATCTGCAAAACCAAAACTACTAGCTGCCTGTGCGGAAAATAGGGGCACCCAGAGTTTAGGTTAAAACAATAAACTCCAGGTCAGTTATGTGACTGGTGTGAGAACTAAAACAGTTATTAATCTTTATTTTAAAGTTAGGTAAATCAAGGGACCACGCCGTATAACACTGAACGGGTTTCTTCCCAAGAATACCAGTGCATAAAACAACATCGCAATGCTAAATAAAGAACAATGAAGCTATTATAAGACCCAGGTCTCATCACATAATGCAACACAAGCCGGAGGATAGGGTTTTACCTTATAATAGCCAAAGAATGCTTGATACGCTAAATTTCATCTCTTATTATTACTATAAGTGTATAGTGTCAAAACAATTTCAATCATAAGTATCAATCATAGGCGGCATAAGTGCCTCATCCCACTATGTCGCCATATATAGGTTCTACAATCAAAACCGCACATGTCACGTACTGGAAGTTGGATTTCCATCTGTGAACCGATGCAAGGGATCGTCCTCCACCGAATTCGAGACGCTCTAGCTCGTGTCTCAGGAACAGCCGCAGCTGCCCCTTGGATCGTCAGGGCCGGTCCACCGATGTGGATTAAAATGCCTGAACACTGTGTTTCCCCACCCTATGGGGTGTCAATCAGTCCAATGACTCCATCGGTCCCGGATTGACCGATATATCCGAGGCGCCTCACAACAGCAACAACCACATAAGTCAAACTCTTCAGGGCGTGTAAAACCACTGACGCCACTTCTAGCTAGAAGGAAACGCATGCCCTCCCTGAAGTCCTCTCCCGTTTCTGGTCCACTACTGGAGTGTGAGGCTCGCGAATCAACGCTACACAAAGCTATGCCACACAGGCCGTGCTTTGATCATCACCCACAAGACTTTGCTTTTCAAAGAAGCCTTGATCATTTGCCACTTAGGCATGCCACACAGGAAATTCACTCCATGCGTTTGATATCCATCAATATATAACCCCTGAGCTCGTACGTCTAAGAGAAGGGCGTTAAGCAAGAGAATAAATTCTCCATCGCCAAACAGATATATATTTAATAGAAATCAATCACATAGAATAAAATCCATTGTCTTACAAACAATCCATTTACAAGTTTGTTCTGGGTCTGAACGAAACCGGAGGCACCTAGTACCCCGCATATCCATCGATCTCCAAGTACGTCTGGACGATCACCAACTGATTCCCTCCTCTTGGGTGTACGGCCCAATCAAGATCATTAGTAATTATCCAAACGACGTGAAGACCTACGGTCTTCAACCACCGTCTTCATCCTCGACACCACGTCGAATAAGTTATTCAGAATGGTATAAACCCGGTCTTTCTGAATAACTCGCGTATATAATAAACAAGTGTTACACAACCACAACATACGCCTCATTCCAATTCAGAATATTCTTTTATTCAAATATTCTTATACTTTGGGAAAGGTTCCCATTAATTTTATCAAAGATAAATTCTTTAAATTTACCCTTTAATCTTCCTTTGAATATCAATTCAAATTAGTCGGGATTAGCGAACCACACCGAAGTAATCATTTATTTTATTTCCCAATCCCAACCTATTCATCCCATGAAGTAAAATTGGTCATACTTTGTATCTAACACCACGGTGTTTTCGGTAAATTCAATTATCATTTCACGTTCAAATCTAATTAAAGATTTAACTATCGCCTGGAGCAAAACTGGTGATACTCCATTCTCGACCATTTCAATCTAATTAAAGATTCATTAAAACTCCACTTGGTTTTAATCTACCTGTCTTTAACTGGGTTAAAGAATCAATGTCATTTAAAACATGGTTCACGATAAACCCAAAATCACTGTAATAACCCGGAAATGTGGGCCAGTTTAAAAATTTTATTTTGGCAATTTTAGCGAATTTTGATTATTTAAAATGAATTATTTTAAATAATATCGACGAGAAATTTATTTTGAATATAATTCGAACGTATATATTCATTTGAATCGAAGATAGAATATAAATATTTATTTATATTTATAAAAGGAATTGAACATGGCGCGGTAGTTCGATAATTCGATTTCAAACTTCAAATGGATGTACAGGATTCAAAATAAACCTGATTTTAGTGAAACCAAAAATATTTGAATCTAATCGAGAATATCTTTCCAACGAATCTGAGAAATCATAATTTCATAGCGGGAATCAAAAGAAATGTCCAGTTGAAAAATCTGAATAGTCGCTATGGAATTCAGGCCCTTAAAAATAGCCATTTTGCAAACGACCTCGGATTTCGATGAAACCACTTTTGTTGTATCCGTGATGTCAAATTATTGCTAGGTTTTGAAATTTGTAATTTCTCGAATCAATATGTGAGCGTGGCAAAGGAAAATGCGTTTGACCAGTTTCAGTTGATTTTAATCGACTGGAAAATGGCCATTTTTCAAACGGTCTCAGAATTCGACGAAATTAGTTTTGTTAGGACCGTATCGTCAATACGAAGCTAGAAAATATTTTTCTGGAATTTTTCGAGTTAGTACGTGACCCCAGTAAATTGAAATGCGCGTTCAAATTCAATATATAGAGTTATATTTTGATTTTGACGAAAACTGATCGAAACAGTCGAATCAGCTTGTGATACATATCTCATGGTGTTCGGAATGGGGGCAATTAGCTAGGGACGACAGGCGGTGGGTTTCGTTTCGAGTTCGAAAATAAAAGTTACTTTTTGGAATTAAAATAAAATAAATATTTATTAATATATATTGGCCCAAGGCCTTTCTCTTTCTCCTCAATTAGCTAGGGACGACAGGCGGTGGGTTTCGTTTCGAGTTCGAAAATAAAAGTTACTTTTTGGAATTAAAATAAAATAAATATTTATTAATATATATTGGCCCAAGGCCTTTCTCTTTCCCTCAAAGTCAAAAAGACAATAAATTAAAAAAAAAACGAGAAAGGGGGGAAACATCGTCGCCCCCCCCCCCTCGATTCAGCGCTGCCGCCCATCAGAGGCGCCGCGCCTCCAGCCTCCGCCCTCCTCCAGCGCCGCCTCGGTCCTCCACCACTCCTCCCCTCCGCTGCTACAAACCCGACGCCACCCTGAAACCCCCAAACCGAGCCACCAAGACCACCGCGGCCTACCACCGCGTCGCCACACCTCCACCAGCCCCTCCGACGAAAAATTCCGCCCCTCAGCCCCCCTTCTGATTATGATCGCCAACTCCGACCCCGCATCCCTCCAATCCGAACACAGTAAAAGGAACCCCCTTTTTCCTGTAGTAATCCGACTTTCTTCGATGAAAAAGTAAGTTTTTTTTATTAACGTTTATTTTAGTTTTCAGTTTCAGTTTAAATAGTATGCAAAGTTTGACTTTTTATACAGTGAAAGCATGGATTTTTATATGCGGAAAAATAGGATTTTTAATTATAAAAAGGTTAAATTTTTATTTTCTTAAAAAGATTTGATTTTTATTACAAAGAAGCGAAGGTAAAAATGTGATTTTTACTATGAAAAGAGATGGAAGATTATATTTTTATATACGTATAAAAGAAAAAAATATATAATTTTGATATAAGTAGGAGGTTAGAAATATAATTTTTATACTATAGAAAAGTTAAAAATATAATTTTTATACCAGTGGCATATTAAAAATATGATTTTTACTTGTGTAGAGTATTAAAAATATAAATTTTATATGATGTAGATAGTAAAAATATTATCTTTATATAAGTAGCGAAATAAAAATCTGATCTTTTGTATATGTATGCTGAAATAAAAATGTGATTTTTATAGCGATGATATATTAATAAAAATTCAATCTTTATATAAGAAGTAAAATATAAAAATATAATTTTTATATAGAATGAAGTGTTGAAAAAAATATACGAAGTAAAAAATAAAAATGGAATTTTTATTTTTTGAAATGAAGAAATAAAAATATAATTTTTATTTTGAACAGCGTGAAAAGAACTGCATTGATATTTCAAAAGCAAAGCACGGGGGAGTGGAACCCTCTGTGAGAACTTCTCACTTTTAATTTAATTTTCTAGTTAAAATATATACTAGGATGCAGACGGTGTTTAGTAGCACCCGACACCCGTCGTCCACAGACCATGGACGGCTTGTATGCTTGTTTGTTTGATTTTGATGTGTAGTTGATTGTGTGATGTGATGTGAAATAAAATATTTATATAGTTAAAATATTTTATAGTTGAAAATAGAATTTTGACGTGTATATGAAATAAATAAATATAAACAGATCGGGCAATTTGTTTATATACACTGATTTGATTGATATTGATTGGGACGATAAATTTTACACATCGCCATAATGCACAAATAAAATCTGTGTTTGATTGTTTGAAACCCCACACGGGTATTGGGATGATATATGACGTACACTAATCCCAATAGTTAGTTGTATGTCGATCGATTGATTGACAAACTGTTATAAGCGTTAAATATTTATATTTGATGCTTATACAGTGTAGAACGCACTTTGGATGATGGTTGAGGATTTATCGTTGCTGTTATATACGTGTGGTAGAAAATCCATATAATTAACATTATATGGTGATTGATCGGGACTCATTCCAGTTTTAAATAGAAATATTTGAAAAAGAAATATTTGAAATAGAAATATTTGAAAATAGAAATATATGAAGCCGTGTTGATTAGATTGACGCCATTTAGACGTGAACGATATTTACATCGATTTATTCAATTTTCAATGTATATTGAAAGTGTTTTCGAAATTTGAATTATATTGAAAGTGATTTCGAAATTTGAATTATATTGAAAATAATCGAAATTCGAATTAAATTGAATGAAATTGAATTCGAATTGAAATCGAAAGGAATTGAATTCAAATTGAAATTGAAAAGAAATTCGAATTAAATTGGAATTGAATTGAAATCGATTTGAAATGAATTTTAAAACGAATTTATATTGGAATATTCAATTTTGATTTGAAATTGAAGATGAAGTTGAAATCGTTTTGAAAACGAATTTAAAACGATTTATAAAATACGTTTTGAAAGGAAATCGACGAAATATATAATATGTATATATTATATATATATAATGGCCTGAATAGAACGCACCGCGGAAGTTCGCGAATTTCGACCATTGACTTCGAAAGGATATTACGGGAGATCCGACCGTCGGATTCTCCTAAACCGGAACCATTGGATTCGTATCGAAAAGAGCTTTCTAACGAATATTAGAAATTAGAAATCTAACAGTTGGATTTCGAATTATGTCCAAATCAAATTTGGAAAAGGTCGCTGTAAGTGCAGTTCGATAGCCGTTGATGGAAATCGACTGTACGGGCCTTGCTAAATTATTAAAAATATCAATAATTTGTGTAAAATCATAAGAAATGATTTGGGAAAAATCAGGATGAAAAACTCCATATTTGAAAAGATAAAAATAGATTTTTATCGAAATGAACTAGTTTTGAAGTAGGATTAAAGTTCTATTTATTTTTAAATAAATAAATTGGATTTGAAATGGTTTTGAAAATAACCAGAATTTCCAATAATTGCATTGGAATGGATTTGAATCGAAATTGTCTTCGGAATATTTCGATGTTGGATTTCGTGATTATACAGGTGTTGTTATGGAAATTTGAAAGATATACATATTTATATCGTTATTTCCAGTACGATATTTGTTGATCGTAGAATTTGATATTGAATATAAGCCGATATATTTTCTATTCAGAGCCTTGTATTTAATATCAAATATGATTTGGGTTTGTCGTGAATGGTGTCTTCATTAACACTGTTCTTAAGCCCAGTTGAGAAAAAGATTGAATCTTTTTATTTAGATTTAATGAAGTGTACCAATTAAATGATATTTAGTTGGAATTGAATTCGAATTGATTCTTGGGTTTATCGTGAATGGTGTTTTAAATAACACTCGTTCTTTAACCCGATAATTAATGGAACGTGATTTTGGGTTGTCGTGAACGGTATCTTCAATAATACTGTTCTTAGACCTAAAGGAGTTAAGAAAATCAGAAACTAACTGGAGATTAGTTAAGTTGAATGGTTTCAGAGGTATTGATCTAATGTTGGTTTCGGCCTTCGGGGTTAATACTTAGGGAATTGCTCACTTGCTATTTTACGGTTAGGGACTGATTGAAATGTGATTTTGGGGTTTATCGTGAACCGTGTTTTTAAATGACACTGATTCTTTAACCCAGTTAAAGATTAAAACTAAGTGGAGTTTTAATGAATCTTTAATTAGATTGAAAAGATCGAGAATGGAGTATCACCAGTTTTGCTCCTGGCGATAGTTAAATCTTTAATTAGATTTGAACGTGAAATGGTAATTAAATTTACCGATAACACCGTGGTGTTAGATATGAAGTATTACCAGTCTTACTTCATGGGATGAATAGGTTGGGGTTGGGAAATTAAAACAAATGATAACTTCGGTAAGGTTTGCTAATCCCGACTAGTTTGAATTGATATTCAAAAGTAGATTAAAGAATAAATTTAAAGAATCTATCTTTGATAAAATTAATGGGAACCTTTCCCTAAGAATGTGAAATTTAGAAACTAGCTGTAGATTGGCTAAGCAGAGTGATTTCCTGGGTATTGATCTGATGTTGGTTTCGGCCTTCGGGGTTAATATTTAGGGGATTATTCTCTTGATTAATTTACGGTTAGTGACTGATGAATTGGAATGAGGCGTATGTTGTGTTTGTGTAACACTTATTTAAAGTATACGCAGGTTATTCGGGAAGACCGGATTTATCCCATTCTGAATAACTGATACGACGATAAGTCGAAAGTGAAGACGGTGGTTGAAGACCAGAGGTCTTCACGTCGTTTGGATAAATACTGATGATCTTGATTGGGCCGTACACCCAAGAAGATGGAAACAGTTGGTGATCGTCCAGACGTACTTGGAGATCGATGGATATGCGGGGTACTAGGTGCCTCCGGTTTCGTTCAGACCCAGAACGAACTTGTAAACGGACTGTGTGTCTGACATTGGATTTTAGTCTTTGTGATTGATTTCTATTAAATATATATCTGTTTGGTGGCGGAGAATTTATTCTCTTGCTTAACGCCCTTCTCTGAGACGTACGAGCTCAGGGGTTATATATCGATGGATATCAAACGCGTGGAGTGAATTGCCTGTGTGGCATGCCTAAGTGGCAATATGATCAAGGCTTCTATTGAAAAGCAGAGTCTTTTGGTGGATGATCAAAGCACGGTCTTTGTGGCATAGCTTTGTGTAACGTTGATTCGCGAGCCTCACACCCCGGTGTGAACCAAAAACGGGAGACGAACCTCAGGGAGGGCATGCGTTTCCTTCTAGCTAAAAGTGGCATCAGTGGTTTTACATGCCCAGACGAGTTTGACTTATGTGGTTGTTGCTGTTGCGAGGCGCCTCGGTTAGATCGGACGATCCGGGTCCGATGGAGTCATTCGTTGGCTCATTTACGCCCCAAAGGGCGGGGAAACGTAGTGTTCAGGCATAATAATCCACATCGGTGGACCGGCCCTGACGATCCAAAGGGTTGATGCGTTCTGATCCTGAGACATGGGCTAGATTGTCTCGAATCGGTTGAGGACTATCTTTTGCCTCGGTTCACAAATGGAAATCCAATTTCCAAATACGTGATTTTGCGGTTTTAATTGTAGAACTAGCATGGCGACATGATATATGGTACCCATGCCGTCTATGATTGATACTTATGATTTGAAATTGTTTTATACACTATGCACTTGTAATAGTATCAAATGATTTGTTTTAAACGTACTAAGCTTATTTGGCTATTATAAGGGAAAACCCTATCCCCTGGCTTGCGTTGCATTGTGTGATAGGACCTGGGTCTTACAATAGCTTCATTTTTCCAAAAAGCATTGCGCTGTTTCGTTACATGCACTGTTATTCTTGGGAGGAAACCCGTTCCGTGTTATACGGCGTAGTCCCTTGATATATCTGATTTAAAGTAATGTTTTAAATAACTGTTTTAGTTCTCACACCAGTCCCATGACTGACCTAGAGTTTATTGTTTTAACCTAAACTCTGGGTGCCCTTATTTTGACACGGGCAGTTAGTAGTTTTGGTTTTGCAGATTTATATTCACAGGATCCTGGTTTACTGCTGGAATGATATTCGGAAAGCTTTGTATCCGTATATCTCTTCTAGTTGTGTATTGTATTATTTTCCGCTGCTATGTAATGTATTGTAATCTCTGGTATTTATTGAATGTAATATTCATTTATACCCTGTATATTCTTGTAATCTGATGAATTGTTGTAATTAACAATGAAATGTTCTTCCGTCCGCGTTCTATTTTGTCGTGTTCTCAAAACAATCAGGCGTTTCGAACAGTCTAGGTCGGTTTAACGACTGATTCGGATCGAGCGAAATTCCTTATTATCACATTTGGTATCAGAGCTTTGGTTTACAAAGCTCAGAGAACAGGCACATTAGAACCATACGAAAGAATTCATCAGATATTGGATTAGTAATATCCAATGGGGATGACTCGTTAGAGATGGGATCAGTAGTATCCTAGAACGAGTGCGAAGAGTATATTTTTTTTAAAAAAATTAAAACAAATTTTGTTTTGAAAATTTAAATCACTTATTCGTATTTGATTATTTATTTTATATTAAATTGGGACAATCCAATATATAAAGATTTTGCATATACGTCTTGCAAACGTGTATTTGAAGTTTTAATGTACTGATAGTTATAGGATCACACTCTAGTGCCCGGGGATAATTCTGGTAACGGGGCACCATCGCCAGTATTTATTTTCGAGTTTCGAAAGTGGGATTTCTATATATTTCCAATTGACTGGTGTGAGAACCGAAACTAGATAGGGCATATGGTTATGATTTGGCATCAAAAATCTGATTTTTGACTATGTATCAAAGTTATGAATTTCAAAAGCTAATCAACTAATTGATTGATGGTTGTGTTGTTGATTATTGGTTGATTTATTAAAATTTGTACCATATAGCCCAATTGAACCAAAAAGTGAACTATATTGAAAATTTGTCGCATTTGCATGCATATACATGTACTTACATTGAACAGGTCACAGCAAGGAGGCTAGAGCAGAGAATAAAATTTGTTTGCCCGACAAATAGGTACATGTTTACCATAATTTACTGTTTTGTTTGGGTGATGATGATTTTATGAGCCGATTGGCTAGCCGCTTGGCCTTTTCGTTTTCTTTTTGGGATCAGAAGGCTTGTATGGCAATTTTGGGATTTTTCCCGGTGCTCCTGGTGCAGGGGAGGTTATGGCGAAATTTTTCAAAAATTCAGGGTGTTAGCCAAATTTTTGAAAAATTTGAAAAGTTCTTAGAAACTGAAAAGTTGAAGAACTTAAGCCATAATAAAAATAATGAAAGTTGAGTTGGTATTTAAAACAACTTTCGGCTTCGTTCCTTTTTGGGGACGAAAAGTTTTAAGTGGGGGAGATTGTAATAACCCGGAAATCTGGGCCAGTTTAAAAATTTTATTTTGGCAATTTTAGCGAATTTTGATTATTTAAAATGAATTATTTTAAATAATATCGATGAGAAATTTATTTTGAATATAATTCGAACGTATATATTCGTTTGAATTGACGATAGAATATAAATATTTATTTATATTTATAAAAGGAATTGAAAATGGCGCGGTAGTTCGATTTCAAACTTCAAATGGATGTACAAGATTCAAAATAAACCGGATTTTAGTGAAACCAAAAATATTTGAATCTAATCGAGAATATCTTTCCAGCGAATCCGAGAAATCAAAATTTCATAGCGGGAATCAAAAGATACGTCCAGTTGAAAATTCTGAATAGTCGCTATGGAATTCAGGCCCTTAAAAATAGCCATTTTGCAAACGACCTCGGATTTCGACGAAACCACTTTTGTTGGATCCGTGATGTCAAATTATTGCTAGGTTTCGAAATTCGTAATTTCTCGAATCAATATGTGAGCGTGGCAAAGGAAAACGCGTTTGACCAGTTTCAGTTGATTTTAATCGACTGGAAAATGGCCATTTTTCAAACGGTCTCAGAATTTGACGAAATTAGTTTTGTTAGGACCGTATCGTCAATACGAAGCTAGAAAATATTTTTCTGGAATTTTTCGAGTTAGTACATGACCCCGTCAAATTGAAATGCGCGTTCAAATTCAATATATAGAGATATATTTTGATTTTGACGAAAACTGATCGAAATAGTTGAATCAGCTTGCGATACATATCCCATGGTGTTCGGAATGGGGGAAATCAGCTAGGGATGACAGGCGGTGGGTTTCGTTTCAAGTTCGAAAATAAAAGTTACTTTTTGGAATTAAAATAAAATAAATATTTATTAATATATATTGGCCCAAGGCCTTTCTCTTTCCCCTCAAAGTCAACCGATCAGACAATAAAAAAAATGAGAAAGGGGGGAAACATCGTCGCCTCCCCCCTCGATTCAGCGCCGCCGCCCATCAGAGGCGTCGCGCCTCCAGCCTCCAGCCTCCGCCCTCCTCCAGCGCCGCCTCGGTCCTCCACCACTCCTCCCCTACGCTGCTACAAACCCGACGCCCCCCCTGAAACCCCCAAACCGAGCCACCAAGACCACCGCGGCCTGCCACCGCGTCGCCACACCTCCACTAGCCCCTCCGACGAAAAATCCCGCCCCCCTTCTGATTAGGGCCGCCAACTCCGACCCCGCATCCCTCCAATCCGAACACAGTAAAAGAAACCCCCTTTTTCCTATAGTAATCCGACTTTCTTCGATGAAAAAAGTAAGTTTTTTTTATTAACGTTTATTTTAGTTTTCAGTTTCAGTTTAAATAGTATGCAAAGTTTGACTTTTTATACAGTGAAAGCATGGATTTTTATATGCGGAAAAATAGGATTTTTAATTATAAAAAGGTTAAATTTTTATTTGCTTAAAAGGATTTGATTTTTATAACAAAGAAGCGAAGGTAAAAATGTGATTTTTACTATGAAAAGAGATGGAAGATTATATTTTTATATACATATAAAAGAAAAAAATATAATTTTGATATAAGTAGGAGGTTAGAAATATAATTTTTATACTATAAAAAAGTTAAAAATATAATTTTTATACTAGTGGCATATTAAAAATATGATTTTTACTTGTGTAGAGTATTAAAAATATAATTTTTATATGATGTAGATAGTAAAAATATTATCTTTATTTAAGTAGCGAAATAAAAATCTGATCTTTCGTATATGTATGCTGAAATAAAAATGTGATTTTTATAGCGATGATATATTAATAAAAATTCAATCTTCATATAAGAAGTAAAATATAAAAATATAATTTTTATATAGAATGAAGTGTTGAAAAAAATGTACGAAGTAAAAATAAAAATGGAATTTTTATTTATTGAAATGAAGAAATAAAAATATAATTTTTATTTTGAACAGCGTGAAAAGAACTGCATTGATATTTCAAGCAAATCCAGATGTTCAGCAGTTCAAAAGCAAAGCACGGCGGAGTGGAACCCTCTGTGAGAACTTCTCACTTTTAATTTAATTTTCTAGTTAAAATATATACTAGGATGCAGACGGTGTTTAGTAGCACCCGACACCCGTCGTCCACAGACCATGGACGGATTGTATGCTTGTTTGTTTGATTTTGATGTGTAGTTGAGTGTGATGTGAAATAAAATATTTATATAGTTAAAATATTTTATAGTTGAAAATAGAATTTTAACGTGTATATGAAATAAATATAAACAGATCGGACGATTTGTTTATATACACTGATTTGATTGATATTGATTGGGACGATAAATTTTACACATCGCCCAACTGCACAAATAAAATCTGTGTTTGATTGTTTGAAACCCCACACGGGTATTGGGATGATATATGACGTACACTAATCCCAATAGTTAGTTGCATGTCGATCGATTGATTGACAGACTGTTATAAGCGTTAAATATTTATATTTGATGCTTATACAGTGTAGAACACACTTTGGATGATGGTTGAGGATTTATCGTTATATACATGTGGTAGAAAATCCATATAATTAACATTATATGGTGATTGATTGGGACTCATTCCAGTTTTGAATAGAAATATTTGAAAAAGAAATATTTGAAAATAGAAATATATGAAGCCGTGTTGATTAGATTGACGCCATTTAGACGTGAACGATATTTACATCGATTTATTCAATTTTCAATGTATATTGAAAGTGTTTTCGAAATTTGAATTATATTGAAAGTGATTTCGAAATTTGAATTATATTGAAAATAATCGAAATTCGAATTAAATTGAATGGAATTCGAATTAAAATCGAAAGGAATTGAATTCAAATTGAAATTGAAAAGAAATTCGAATTAAATTGGAATTGAATTGAAATCGATTTGAAATGAATTTAAAATGAATTCATATTGGAATATTCAATTTTGATTTGAAATTGAAGATGAAGTTGAAATCGTTTTGAAAACGAATTTAAAACGATTTATAAAATACGTTTTGAAAGGAAATCGACGAAATATATAATATATATTATATATATATATATAATGGCCTGAATAGAACGCGCCGCGCCGCGGTAGTTCGCGAATTTCGACCATTGACTTCGAACGGATATTACGGGAGATCCGACCGTCGGATTCTCCTAAAACCGGAACCGTTGGGTTCGTATCGAAAAGAGCTTTCTAATGAATATTAGAAATTAGAAATCTAACGGTTGGATTTGGAATTATGTCCAAATCAAATTTGGAAAAGGTCGTTGTAAGTGCAGTTCGATAGCCGTTGATGGAAATCGACTGTACGGGCCTTGATAAAATTATTAAAAATATCAATAATTTGTGTATAATCATAAGAAATGATTTGGGAAAAATCGGGATGAAAAACTCCATATTTGAAAAGATAAAAATAGATTTTTATCGAAATGAACTAGTTTTGAACTAGGATTAAAATTCTATTTATTTTTCAATAAATAAATTGGATTTGAAATGGTTTTGAAAATAACCAGAATTTCCAATAATTGCATTGGAATGGATTTGAATCAAATTGTCTTCGGAATATTTCGATGTTGAATTTCGTGATTATACAGGTGTTATTATGGAAATTTGAAAGATATACATATTTATATCATTATTTCCAATACGATATTTGTTGGTCGTAGAATTTGATATTGAATATAAGCCGATATATTTTCTATTCAGAGCCTTGTATTTAATATCAAATGTGATTTGGGTTTGTCGTGAATGTTGTCTTCATTAACACTGTTCTTAAGCCCAGTTGAGAAAAAGATTGAATCTTTTTATTTAGATTTAATGAAGTGTACCAATTAAATGATATTTAATTGGAATTGAATTCGAATTGATTCTTGGGTTTATCGTGAATGGTGTTTTAAATAACACTCGTTCTTTAACCCGATAATTAATGGAACGTGATTTTGGGTTGTCGTGAACGGTATCTTCAATAATATTGTTCTTAGACCTAAAGGAGTTAAGAAAATCAGAAACTAACTGGAGATTAGTTAAGTTGAATGGTTTCAGAGGTATTGATCTGATGTTGGTTTCGGCCTTCGGGGTTAATACTTAGGGAATTTCTCACTTGCTATTTTTCGGTTAGGGACTGATTGAAATGTGATTTTGGGGTTTATCGTGAACCGTGTTTTTAAATGACACTGATTCTTTAACCCAGTTAAAGATTAAAACTAAGTGGAGTTTTAATGAATCTTTAATTAGATTGAAAAGATCGAGAATGGAGTATCACCAATTTTGCTCCAGGCGATAGTTAAATCTTTAATTAGATTTGAACGTGAAATGGTAATTAAATTTACCGATAACACCGTGGTGTTAGATATGAAGTATTACCAGTCTTACTTCATGGGATGAATAGGTTGGGGTTAGGAAATTAAAACAAATGATTACTTCGGTAAGGTTCGCTAATCCCGACTAGTTTGAATTGATATTCAAAAGTAGATTAAAGAATAAATTTAAAGAATTTATCTTTGATAAAATTAATGGGAACCTTTCCCTAAGAATGTGAAATTTAGAAACTAGCTGTAGATTGGCTAAGCAGAGTGATTTCCTGGGTATTGATCTGATGTTGGTTTCGGCCTACGGGGTTAATATTTGGGGGGATTATTCTCTTGATTAATTTACGGTTAGTGACTGATGAATTGGAATGAGGCGTATGTTGTGTTTGTGTAACACTTATTTAAAGTATACGCGAGTTATTCAAGAAAACCGGGTTTATCCCATTCTGAATAACTGATACGACGATAAGTCGAAGGTGAAGACGGTGGTTGAAGACCGGAGGTCTTCACGTCGTTTGGATAATTACTGATGATCTTGATTGGGCCGTACACCCAAGAAGATGGAAACAGTTGGTGATCGTCCAGACGTACTTGGAGATCGATGGATATGCGGGGTACTAGGTGCCTCCGGTTTCGTTCAGACCCAGAACGAACTTGTAAACGGACTGTGTGTCTGACATTGGATTTTAGTCTGTGTGATTGATTTCTATTAAATATATATCTGTTTGGCGGCGGAGAATTTATTCTCTTGCTTAACGCCCTTTCTGAGACGTACGAGCTCAGGGGTTATATATCGATGGATATCAAACGCATGGAATGAATTGCCTGTGTGGCATGCCTAAGTGGAAATATGATCAAGGCTTCTGTTGAAAAAGCAGAGTCTTGTGGTGGATGATCAAAGCACGACCTTTGTGGCATAGCTTTGTGTAACGTTGATTCGCGAGCCTCACACCCCGGTGTGAACCAAAAACGGGAGACGGACCTCAGGGAGGGCATGCGTTTCCTTCTAGCTAAAAGTGGCATCAGTGCTTTTACACGCCCTGACGAGTTTGACTTATGTGGTTGTTGCTGTTGCGAGGCGCCTCGGTTAGATCGGACGATCCGGGTCCGATGGAGTCATTCGTTGGCTCATTTACGCTCCAAAGGGCGGGGAAACGTAGTGTTCAGGCATAATAATCCACATCGGTGGACCGACCCTGACGATCCAAAGGGTTGATGCGTTCTGATCCTGAGACATGGGCTAGATTGTCTCGAATCGGTTGAGGACTATCTTTTGCCTCGGTTCACAGACGGAAATCCAATTTCCAAATACGTGATTTTGCGGTTTTAATTGTAGAACTAATATGGCGACATGATATATGGTACCCATGCCGTCTATGATTGATACTTATGGTTTGAAATTGTTTTATACACTATGCACTTGTAATAGTATCAAATGATTTGTTTTAAACGTACTAAGCATATTTGGCTATTATAAGGGAAAACTTATCCCCCGGCTTGTGTTGCATTGTGTGATAGGACCTGGGTCTTATAATAGCTTCATTTTTCCAAAAAGCATTGCGCTGTTTCGTTATATGCACTGTTATTCTTGGGAGGAAACCCGTTCCGTGTTATACGGCGTGGTCCCTTGATATATCTGATTCAAAGTAAAGTTTGAAATAACTGTTTTAGTTCTCACACCAGTCCCATGACTGACCTGGAGTTTATTATTTTAACCTAAACTCTGGGTGCCCTTATTTTGACATGGGCAGCTAGTAGTTTTGGTTTTGCAGATTTATATTCACAGGATCCTGGTTTACAGCTGGAATGATATCCGGAAAGCTTTGTATCTGTATATCTCTTCTAGTTGTGTATTGTATTATTTTCCGCTGCTATGTAATGTATTGTAATCTCTGCTATTTATTGAATGTAATATTCATTTATACTCTGTATATTCTTGTAATCTGATGAATTGTTGTAATTAATAATGAAATGTTCTTCCGTCCGCATTCTATTTTGTCGTGTTCTCAACACAATCAGGCGTTTCGAACGGTCTAGGTCGGTTTAGCGACTGATTCGGATCGAGCGAAATTCCTTGTTGTCACAATCACATTCCATTCTATTCCAATTAAATACCATTAAATTGGTATACTTCATTAAATCTAAATAAAAAATTTAATCTTTTTCTCAACTGGGTTTAAGAACAGTGTTAATGAAGACACCATTCACGACAAACCCAAATCACATTTGATATTAAATACAAGGCTCTGAATAGAAAATATATCGGCTTATATTCAATATCAAATTCTACGACCCACAAATATCATATTGGAAATAACAATATAAATATATCTTTCAAATTTCCATAACAATATCTATATAATCACGAAATCCAACATCGAAATATTCCAAAGACAATTTCGATTCAAATCCATTCCAATTTAATTATTGGAAATTCTGGTTATTTTCAAAACCATTTCAAATCCACTTTATTTATTTTAAAAATAAATAGAATTATAATTCTAGTTCAAAACTAGTTCATTTCGATAAAAATCTATTTTTATCCTTTCAAATATGGAAATTTTCATCCCAATTCTTCACAAATCATTCCTTATGATTTTACATAAATTATTACTATTTTTAATAATTTTATCAAGGCCCGTACAGTCAATTTCCATCAACGGCCATCGAACTGCACTTACAGCGACCTTTTCCAAATTTGATTTGGACATAATTCTAAATCTAACCGTTAGATTTCAAATATCTAATATTCTTAGAAAGCTCTTTTCGATACGAACCCAACGGTTTCGGTTTTAGGAGAATCCGACGGTCGGATCTCCCGCAATGTCCACTCAAAGTCAATGGTCGAAATTCACGAACTACCGCGGCGCGTTCTATTCAGGCCATTCTATATATATAATATATATATATTTCGTCGAATTCCTTTCAAAACGTGTTTTATAAATCGTTTAAATTCATTTTCAAAACGATTTCAACTTCCTTTTCAAATTCAAATCAAGATTGAATTTTTCAATATAAATTCGTTTTAATTTCATTTCAAATCGATTTCAATTCAATTTCAATTTAATTCGAATTTCAATTCATTTCAATTCATTTCAATTTAATTCGAGTTTCAATTTAATTCGAATTTTGAAATCACTTTCAATATAATTGAAAAATGAATAAAATCGTTATAAATATCGTTCACGTCAAAATGGCGTCAATCTAATCAACACGGCTTTAATTCAACACATGAATGTTTATTCTATTCAACACATGAATATTTTTCAATTCAACACATAAATTTATTTTCAATTCAACACATGAATTAATTTTCAATTCAACACGTGAATTTATTTTCTATATTGGAATGAGGCCCAATCAATTATCATATAATGTTAATTATATGGATTTTCTACAACACACGTATATAATAGCAACGATAAATAATCAACCATCATCCAGAGTGCACCACACAACTGCATAAGCATTAAATATAAATAATTAACGCTTACACAATCTGTCAACCCATCGATTGACATACAACTAAACAATCAGGATTAGTGTACGTCAAATATCATCCCAATACCCGTGTGGGGTTTCAAATCAACAAACACAGATTTTTATTTGTGTAGTTGGGCGATGTGTAAAATTTATCGTCCCAATCAATATCAGTCAAATCAGTGTATATAAACAAATCGTCCGATTCGTTTATTACTATTTATTTTATATACACGTTGAAAATCATATTTTTAACTATAAAATATTTTCCACTATAAAATATTTTATTTCATTTCACATCACACAATCAAATTTCACAACACAACAATCAAACAAACAAGTCATCCATGGTCTGTGGACGACGGGTGTCGGGTGCTGCTAAGCACCGTCTGCATCCTAGTATATATTTTTAACTAGAAAACAAAATTTAAAGTGAGAAGTTCTCACATTTGGGTTCCACTCCTCCATTCTTTCTGAAATTCTGATCGATTGAATTTGCCTGCAATGCCAACGCAGTCTTCTCTATGTTGTTCATATTAAAAATCACATTTTTATTATCACCACATGTACATAAAAAAATCATACCTTTTATATTAATAAAAATCAAACTTTTCTATAATAAAAATTATATATTTTCTTTGATAAAAATTCAGTTTTTGTCGAAGTACAGAAAAACGTATTTTTACCGACGTGAAAATCATATTTTTAAATCCATATCGTTCATATGAACATCATAACTTTACTAAGCTAACAATCCTAACTTTATCGAAGTAAAAACCCTAGCTTTATATTTTTAAAACAAGGAATACTTATGTTAAAACTGAAATTAGAAATAAATATCACAAAAACTCACATTTTCATAGGGGAAATGGGCAAATGGGGGTCGTGGGGCTTTGCCGGAGCTGCGGCGGCGCTGGAAGAGGGTGGCGTGGTTTCCTAGGAGGTGCGGCAGTTTTCTGTTCTTCGATTGGAGGAGGTGCGTCAGGTCTTCGATTGGGGAAGAGGAGGGAAGTGCGGTGGTCCAAAGTGGACTTGGGGGGGGGGGGTGACTGGCGGCGCAGTGTCGATGGAGGGTGGACTGAGGCGCGATCGAGTTTTGGGTTTCCCCTTTTTTTTATCTAAATCTGAGATCCATCGTGGAAAACAAAGGGGGGGCTAAGCGGATTTCTAGTTTGACCAAGGACCTAGGGTCTAGAATTTATTTTATTATTATGTAATTATCCCCAAAAATCAACTTTTTAATACGTATCCCGAACGAGACCCAACGACTGTCGTCCATAGCTAATTACCCCCATTCCGAACACAATGGGATATGTATCGTAGGCTGATTCGATCGTTTCGATTAGTTTTCGTTAAAATCGAAATATAACTCTATATATTGAATTTGAACGCACATTTCAATTTACTGGGGCCACATACTAACTAGAAAAATTCCTTAAAAATATTTTCTAGCTTCGTATTGATGATACGGTCCTAACAAAACTAATTTCGTTGAATTCTGAGACCGTTTGAAAATTGACCATTTTCCAGTCGATTAAAATCAACTAAAACTGGTCAAACGTGTTTTCCTTCGCCACACTCACATATTGATTCGAAAAATTATGAATTTTGGAATCTAGCAATAACTTGACATCACGAATCCAACAAAAAAGGTTTCGTCGAAAATCGAGGTTGTTTGCAAAATTTCCATTTTTAAGGGCCAGAATTCCATAGCGACTATTCTGAATTTTCAACTGAACGTAACTTTTTATCCCCGCTATGAAATTTTGATTTTTCGGATTCATTGTAAAGATATTCTCAATTAGATTCTAATATTTTTGGTTTCACTAAACTCCGGTTTATTTTGCACCCGGTACATTCATTTGAAGTTTGAAATCGAATTTTCAAACTGCCGTGCCATTTTCAATTCCTTTTATAATTTAAAATAAATATATATATATATATTCTAACGATGATCAATATAAATATATACGTCTATTTCTATTCAAACTAAATTTCTCGTCGTTATTATTTAAAATAATTCATTTTAAATAATCAAAATCCGTCAAAATCGCCAAAATAAAAAATTTAAATTGGCTCAGATTTCCGGGTTATTACAATTACATCACTGCCACTATAAGAATAACTTATTATACTATTAATTATATTCCATGTATTTTTTCTCACGTTTGGTCAGTCCAATATGATATTCTCCAATATGTATTTATGTTTTGACATTAATATCACATATATTAATGATCAGTGAGATATGATCATCAGTCGGTCAACATACTAATCTCAACGTTTTATTGTTGTCCTTTACATAAACAATAGAACTTAACTAGGGACATTTAAGAATTATAATACTCAATATATTATATAATCTCAAGTTCAAGTCTTACTCGAACTATATAATTCTGTATTATTATTCTAAGGACTTCTATTATGTTAATATTTATATTAAGCCTGAAATATAACATAATAGAATATATATTTTATTCCAAATAAAACAATAACATCAACACTGTTATCAATCTCATCAAATGGATTGCCTCTAGGGCATAAACTCTAACAATCTCCCACTTGCACTAGATTTAATCATTCACGTATCATATACTCATGAAACTAGTATGACTATTAAACTTCTGTTGCGACAGAGTTTAATTTAGTAGGTCTGTAACATTACAACTTTTGTAACCTTGCAGATATGTTCGTTTCTTCTGTGAACAATTTCACACAAGAATTATATTTCTTAAATATATGTTTGGATCGATAATGATTTTAATGTTTTTGGCATGAGCATTAGCCATATTATTATCGCAATGTAAATCTTTGGGCCAACAATTAAGTTCAATTATGAACTTCTTAATACAAACACTTTCTTTCTTAGAATCAGTATTTATTTCTTATTTTAACAACTAACATTATTCACAATAATTAATGTGTTATCAATATATAACATTAGAATTGTTGTGTCACTCCCACTCAGTTTCTAGTCTATACAAGATTCATTGGCATTTTGTGGTTTTCTAGACATTTTGAATTCTATTTCAATCCCATCGGTATCTTAGAGACTAGCTCTCCTTCATAAAGGAAACCAATTCGAGCAATAAACATTTTATTCTCAGGGAATTTATAGAAATAATATCCATTTATTTCTTATAGATATTACACAAAATAGTTATCTGATTTGGGTCCGACCTTATCAGAGGAAGGTTGTTTAATAAATGCCTTGCATCCAAATCTACGCATTAGACAAACTAGGACATTTCCTAGTCCATATCCTATATGGCATCTTTAAAATCATTTTAGTAGGATTAAACACAATTGTTCTAAATTTAATTTATTGGAAGATCTATATTACTTATCATTGATCGTACTATATCTTATAAGATGTGATTTCTCTTGCCAGACACGCCATTTCAATATGGTGTTCTAGGTGGATAGAGTTATGAAACAATTCCAAACTCATTCGGATAGTCATTAAATTTATTATCTTAAATATTCTCTTTCGATCTGTTCAAAAAGTGTTTATTTTCTATTAAAATTGGTTTCTATCTCCATTTTGAATTCTTTGATCTTTTCAAAGGATTCCGATATGTGTTTCATAAGACACACATATCTGTATCTACTGATATCATCAATAAATATAATGAAGTAATAAAACCTGCCTCTAGCTTATGTATTCATTGCTCCATATACATCATTATGTATGAGACCCAGTACTTATCACTCATTCACTATGTTAAGTGAAAGGTGATTCAGTTATTTTGCCTAATAAACCAGATTTGCATTATTCATATGATTCAAAATCAAATGATTACAAAATTCCATCATTATGGAGTTTTGATACACTTTCTTGTTTATACAGGCTAACTGGTAATGCTAAAGGTATGCTGGATTTAAATCACTAAATTTAATCCACTCATTATTTATGTCAAGTACATAATAGTTAAGGATTTACAAAGATCATTAACTATTTGTGAAATTCCATATGATATTTTATTTAAATAAAATGAATAACAATTGTTCATTTTATTACAAATGAAATTCAAATTTGTCTGAACAAGATCTTTCATAACATTTCTTTTAAGTGGAATTTCATAATAACAATTATTTTATTTATTTAATTAAGCCAGTATATACAATAAGAATCAACTTCCTATGGATAATCTAGCAACATTTGCTTCATTTCCAATTGTAAGTCCACTTGTCCTTTTATCAAATTTCTATTTATTTTGCAATTTCTGTAAATTCACATACATCTATGTGATTCATATCTAGTATCTAATACTAGAGATGTATAAGTAGATTTTATAACATTTATATCTTAATTATTTGAAGTCATACTTTAACTTATTTTAGATCCTCTCTTTATTTCTAAAACAATTACGTTTAATTTGTTTGAGGACAATCCTCAAATTTTAATGTTAGTCAAGAAATTTGATTTAATTTAATTTGTCCTTCTCAAGGATTAATTTAAATTATCGGAGTTATTTTGTTATTTAATATCTACAGTAGATAATAAAAAATAACTGATTCTTTAATATTTATTTAATATAAATTTTGACAATCAAAATTTTATATTAACATAAATGTGTAATTTAAACTAAAATACGCTCCCACTCAAATTAACATCCCCCTATTTATATAAATATATCTGTATATATATATATAATATATATAATGGTGTTCCAAGATCCATATCTAGCCATGCCTTGATCTAGATTTGGCTAATCCCCAAAAAACAACCTTTTAGGTAGACATCTTATGTCAATTATATCGTGTATATAATTCTTGGATCGCATGATGAACGTTTTGTTTGATATTATTCATTTGCTCAAAATATAGAATAATTCATGCTGCTGTCTCTAAGGTCATAATCCTATTATGCAGCCTTAGTTAAATAAGATCCAATAATACAGTTGAAGCACAACAATTACTCCAACCGCATATAAATAATATAAGAGGATGCACAACGCTTTGGCGTTACCTACACCCAATGAGATTGGACGTTGATGAGTGTACTATTGGAAGACTTCACCATGACTTAATATAACAAAAAAAATTGCTTTAAAGGGAATTTATAATTCGTAGCAGTGAACAACATTAAAGTTTTATCTATATATATCAAAATATATGTATTTTATATTCAAAATATCAATTGAATTTAAATAATATATATTAAGCATTTAAATTAAAAGAAATATAGGAATGATGGCTGTATTTTCCCTTTTTGAACATTTCAAAATATTGGTGATTAAAATTACAACATATCTCATACACTGTAATCTAAACTTGACTTCTTTTATCATATAAACCTAAGTCAATATCATCATGATTTTATATGAGTTTAGGCCCAAATTAGTTAAAGGTTCAATTACAAATATTGAGCCCATTTCAATATGTTATGTTGCAAATATTTATATCATAGCATGTTAGCTTAACAACATCATGTTTGAAGAATTAATAGTCTATGGCCAAAAATAATCTAAAAGATATATGATCCAATCATAAATATATCATCAATATTTATATATTAGGCTAATGTTTATATCGCCTAAAATTTCATAAACCCATGCACAAAATTTATAACTGAATATACATCAAATTTAAAAATGAGAATATGAACAATGAATCAGTTTCATACAATCGGTTTATTATTATATCAATATATATAACGAATCTGATTGTACAGAGAATATTGTGACTTAATCACACAGCAATAGTTCATAAATGATTTTTATACACAGTCCATAAGCTTACACAGATCATAAGGTTAAAATTATATACAATTATCACATTCAGCTCATCATAATCAATTGAAATGGAACTTGCATTACAAGATATTGCTTAATCCCTGCCTCACTGTGAGTTGATCATCTTGCTGGAACAGTTTTCAGCAACTATAATAACTCCTGTAATGAAAAAGAAGTTTTTAATCAACATGATCAAGAATACATCTATATGTATATAATCATGTTGAATCAAATACTCAGTAATGTATTTATGTATATCATCATTGAAACAACTTTCATTATGATATAATAAAATGAGAATCTACTGTCTTATATGATGTATCACATGCATCAATTGAGACTTTTCCATTTTGAAATAGGGTATGCAAATCAAATTTGCATAATACATATCTTTGACTTATTAAGATATGTTTTCTAATACATATCTTTAACTTATTAAGATATGTTTTCTAACAGTGTGGATGGACCTATAAATTATATCATGTAGACCTTACAAACATAATGAGTATTTATATTTTATAGTCAGACTCAAGCATCAATGTTCTAAAATTTAAGTCATATATAAGAACGGGTTAAATGTCCAGGTCATAAACATCAGTAGCCTAAAATAAAACATTGGAAAAAATTATATTTCTGTTGTATGTTCTTATAACACAAGTGCGAACCCGTGCTTCGCATACGTGCTCGAGCTATACTTTTGTTGTTGTCCTTCATTTTTTTGTTCGTTTTGCTACTAGAATGTTACTTTGATAAATTTGACTTGCGATAATATCAAAACGAACTTATACAATGTACATAGCCCATTTATATAAATAATAAAAATATCTGTATGACGATTTATAAAATGTATACTAATGGAATGCAAGTGTGTAAAAAGTTTAAGCCTACAATGGTGATATTTTGTGGTCAAATGGTCGTTGGTTGCTTCCATGAAAAACTACATGATATGTATCTTTTATTTATTTGATCAATGTGTCTCATTTATGTGAGTTGTGTTAAATCCTCGTAAAGAACTAAACTTGAGTCCTATGTATTTAAATAGAGAGTTCACCTTATTATTTTGTTAACATGCTTTAATATAATCTTTAGTTATGCGGAAATGAAAGCCTTAGTTTATGGATTGCAATTTTTTATATTATCTATTTATTAAACACAACAGAAAAATTATTGATGGATCTTCTTAAATGATCTAGGATCATCTAAAGTATAAATAATATTTTAAAATATAGTGGCTTTATATAACAAATGATAATATTAGCTACTGTTTCTAAATGGATAGACATTACACTTTAGAGCATGCTTATTGATTTATTTTCAAATGTAGGAGGATATAAAGGAAATAAATTTAGTACGTATATTGGTAGTATTCCAAACCTAAAATAACGAAATTCTATTTAGATAAAATAATGTTTGAATTTGATTCAAAGAAATAAGACACTATGATATAGCTAGTTTTAAATTATCATGTTTTGCAGGAATAATAGCTACACCACGATATAACTTAATGTGGTCACCCACTTCCTAAAGTCAGCAATCTAACCGTTTTGTTAACAGAAAGTGTGCTTTAGTTAGATGTGTTAATTTTGTACAATTGTTCGTTGTCTCACATGCTTAAAAGTCGAACTTCGTTCGTGCATGTCTATCTGTTTGTAATATGGAACACACATTAGGTTAAAAGAAATTATATGATATAATTTTTGTATGAATTGTTCGATGAAATTCTTATCGTGAGAACATTGTTTTTTTGTTATTTTAACCAACACCACGCTCAATCTGTGTACCTCCGAAACTCTAACATGATAGGATATGAACACTCCTATGTCTGGTCAATCCAATCAATTATTGTAGATTTGAATTTTTTTTTTTTTAATTCCAAATAATTCCAAATCAAAAGATCCATTTGCAAGCAATGACAAGCCTTGCTAGGTAGAGGCTCAAATATAATAATGTGTCATTTTTTGAGTTCTGTACAATACTCATTCCAACGTTTGCAAGTGAAATGCGTTCTAGAGATCCATCATCATGCATGACAAATGTGTGTACATTTTTATTTTCTTTATTACTTTAATTAACCGCGAAGAAATGAATCCGAGTGAAAACCATATTTTCGTCTAACTTGCTATACGAAGTTATGTTCTAGGAGTTCATAAACTGTTGGTCGTACAATACTGATAAATTATTATTTTTATTTATGATGTTTCTTATATTTATATCATTTTCAATCTACCGTCCTACATTGTACAAATATTTTAACTTGAAATAATGAGAAAATCTTTTAATAATTAGGTAGGGTTAGAATTTAAGATATGTGCATGTTTAACAACTTGCTCCACCTACCTATATAGTTGAATTGAATTTCTACAAAAGCCTAATTATGGCCTCCGCATTCTGCATGCAAAGAAGACAAAAATTTAATAGTAGCTATTATCGTGACAATAAATAAATTCAGGTTATTTTTTATCAATAAAGAAAACATATTCAATAAAATAGCAAGACAACCATAATTTTTTTGTAGTAGAAGGCACATCAAATAACAAAATAAGAATAAACATCAAAATAAATAAAGTAATAAAAATATACAAGTCTACTTAAAACATGTTGTACGCATTTATCCATTAATTTATCTCTGTAATACAGATGTTTAGCAATTTTCAAATAACATATGTAAACCATTGTTTTACAAATAGCACCAAATGACTAACGCACAATATCCCTAGCAACCTTTCGGGATA
Organism: Allium sativum; assembly: GCA_030737875.1. Classification (NCBI taxonomy): domain Eukaryota; kingdom Viridiplantae; phylum Streptophyta; class Magnoliopsida; order Asparagales; family Amaryllidaceae; genus Allium; species Allium sativum. The sequence continues at coordinate 201,637,268 of CM060918.1, forward strand.
TTTACTTCTTATTTTTACTTTCGCTCGCTACTTTTAGCTGCATCAATTTGTGCTTTGCTTCATTGAACTCGACGGGATATTTACTTCTTATTTCTTACTTTCGGGATCTTTTTTTTTTCCTCTTTATTTTGCTTCCTAATAAATTACATTTTTGCACTTAGATTAGATGAATTGGACTATAGACCAAGCAAGTAACGAATGGTAGAGCTCAGAGACCATCATAAATGACTAACGCACAATATCCCCAGCAACCTTTCGGGATATTTACTTCTTATTTTTACTTTCGCTCGCTACTTTTAGCTGCATCAATTTGTGCTTTGCTTCATTGAACTCGACGGGATATTTACTTCTTATTTCTTACTTTCGGGATCTTTTTTTTTTCCTCTTTATTTTGCTTCCTAATAAATTACATTTTTGCACTTAGATTAGATGAATTGGACTATAGACCAAGCAAGTAACGAATGGTAGAGCTCAGAGACCATCATAAATGACTAACGCACAATATCCCCAGCAACCTTTCGGGATATTTACTTCTTATTTTTACTTTCGCTCGCTACTTTTAGCTGCATCAATTTGTGCTTTGCTTCATTGAACTCGACGGGATATTTACTTCTTATTTCTTACTTTCGGGATCTTTTTTTTTTCCTCTTTATTTTGCTTCCTAATAAATTACATTTTTGCACTTAGATTAGATGAATTGGACTATAGACCAAGCAAGTAACGAATGGTAGAGCTCAGAGACCATCATGAATGACAAAATAAAGGTAAACAATGAATTTGGCTTAGTTTTGAATATGTCAAACAGGTCGATAGCACTTATTTGGATCGGTGTTGAACTAATTTGAAAAGGCAAGGTCCTTGTGATATGCATTGATACTGGAGTTGACGAAACTGCACAAAATATGAAGTTACGGATCATTCTAGAACCATCGATTTGGCAACTTGGAAGGTAGGGGCTGCAAATATGAAGTAAATCGATGAATTGGTTAAATGCATAACATTGTTATTCGCACTCCAAATTTGATTAATGAATAGTCAATTTTAAGGACACTTCAGTCATATTTGGAATTATTAAAGGGCGTACTGAAAAAAAAAATTAGTTTACGAAAATACCCCTACTTTGAATTCAGTATACACCCACCGTAATTTTTTTTTTCTTTTTTACATTTTCGATAGTTATTTGCCGAATTTAAGGGTTAAACCCAACCATACCCCACCGAATTTCAGGAATAAATACGGCAAAGTCTTACCGAATTTCGTTCGTGTCCCCCTTAAATATGTTGAAGTGTCAATAACAACACCAGTTCCAGAATAAAGGTAGTTTGATCGTATTATAACTTAGATTCAAGGGAAGTTACTTTCTAATGTCCTCACATTAGTAAATTTTAAAGAAATAACAAATGTACCACTCCTTAATCAAATTTGGAACACGAATAAAAATGCTTTATTTATGAAAATCATTTTTCTTGAATATGTTAAATGCATCTAGTTTTAAGAGAAAATAAATCAAATTCTCCGAAGCACGTGGCATAACGTTCGTATCAATAGCTTGTTCTTACGATGATTCATTCGCCATCATACTATACAATATTATAATGTACATTGACTTCAAACTATGTAATCGTATTATAAATCAACTCACATGCTCTGTACATGATTGGACAACAGTGTGCAACTACTTTTATTGCAAAATTAGCCTAAATACGTGCAAATGTCTCTAGAGCTGGGAAAAAAATTAATGCTTACACGTGGTAACATAAACTACTACAGACGGCAAACCAATTATTTCGTTGGATATATCATCTATATTCCATGATTTAGTGGCATACTTTTTAATTGAACACTACTTACAGCTGTGCCACATTTCTTTTATGTTATTTCAACATTTTCAATGCATATGCAAAAGTAAAATTATTAACAGTTCACATGCATTTCAATTTTCCATTAGTACATGAAAGGACTGACACATAATGTGTTAAGCTTGTGTGGTAATATGTACATTTCTTTTCTTCCCTCTATGCCATTGTAAGTTTGTAACCCTTAAACCAAGCTCTACTTAAACTTCCTTTATTTATTTATTTTCTTCCACCAATCCTATCTTAACTCGTTCAGACCTTTCTAAGTTGCACATAATCAACCCCCAGAACTTGAAGACAATGATTGAAAGTGCTTGGATACCCTCCAAAAACTGCTTGAAAACCAGTAACCTGAAGCATTACTAGGTGGTGGTTTCTGCAACAAAGAAAGTGCTACTTCTGCATGAAAATAACAAACGCGAAATGCTAAAATGCCCGAAGCCTTTTTTGTCATTATGTGCGAAAATTGCATCCAACGGCTGCTGCAGCACACACCCCCTTGAATCACATGTCTCCCCTTAAAATGCGGCAGTTCCACACATTTTCGCATCTCTATTTCTGGGCATAGTAGCACTGTCCATAACAAACGGCTTTGCTACAGGGCCCGAAAGAAGGATGTTCGGACTGTGCGAATTTAGATCCCAGGGCCGTAATTCATGGGAGGAATTACATGCAGCGGTTGAGATACATCCCGCACACTTTCGGGCCTAATTTGCTTCGGGCCGTTCATGTTAAATGAACAGTCAAAATGGCGCAAAACCAAGTCTTATGAATAAGTATGTTAATTCCAGTTAAAAGAAACTGAAAAGGTAAGATTACTATACATTATCATAAAGTTACGAATCATTTAATGACATAAACATAACTAGCGAAAAAATAAATGCCTTATAGCCATGTTGGCTAGTCCAGCATTGGATAACCATGCAATCTCCAAGAAGTCTTTGAAACTATAGGGCAAAAAAAAAAAAAAAAAAATCCATTTAAGATCTGAATGGAATAAATAGTAGAAACGAACAACTTTGTATACAGAGCCAGATATCAGACGATATGAAAGGGCAAAAAAAAAAAAAAAAAAACACGATATCAAACCTGAAACTGAGATCATCCATAGCAGACCTGTCCATGTTAATAAGTCCATACCAATTCACATTTTATCAGAAGGCAAACATAAATGCATATAATAATTAGGAGAGTACAAAAGAGTAAAAATAGAAGATTAAAAAAGAAGAGACTTTTTATAATGGATACCATCCACAGGCCCGGCCCACAGCCAAGTCGAGAGAGACAACGGACTGGGGCACCAAACGGAAGCGGGGCACCAGAAAAAAAAAAAAGAACGGAAGAAAGAAAACGCGATTTCTGCTTCGCCTCATCTTTTCGTCGTCAGCTTGCTTCGCTAATTCGCTTCCCATCAAAGGCAGCGTGCTTCGCTCTCAATCTCAGGGATTCAGGTTCAGCTTCACTGATTAATCTACTCTAATCCATCGATTGCAGTCCTCAAATCAGCAAAACCTAATTTCGGATTTAGTGAATACCCCCAAATCAGAAGCAAGAAAAATGTAAGTTTGTTTCCTTTTCCCAATGATTGGTTAGACACTTTAGACTGTTAGAGTAAAGTATTCCCTTTGACTGAAATATGTTTTGATGGAAAATCTGATTTCCTGTATTTCTTAGTTCAGAAT